>CM052886.1:125252274-125491650 GCA_028534135.1 Potos flavus | reverse complement strand
GCAGTGGTGCACTTCCAGTTGGAAAAACAGCAACCTGGAGACCAAGAGGCCCCATGGTGCAGAAGTCTGAAAGCAGCCTTCTGGAGAATTTCCTCTGGTTCAGGAAGTCAGTTTGTTGGTTCTGTTTGGGCCTTCAACTGATTGGATGAAGCCCGCCTACATTATGGAGAGCAGTCTGCTTTACTCAGAGTTCATCAATGTACACGGAAAGCTCCTCCAAAACACTCTCCACGCTGACACATGCAATTAACCATCACACATAGGAGGAATAAAGATATAAAAATCGAGATTAGTTTAAGTTCCAGGAAAAATGATGACTGTCTTGTGCCTAGAAACATGTGCTGTATGGGTAGATTATGAGGAAGGCATCTTGGTTTGATGAAGTAAAGTCCTAATGGTAAAAAAATTTAACAAGCATGTCAGTACCTGGGGAAATTCTCCATGCGATACAAGCCCTCTCCCAGATGTATCAAGCACTATATTTTACTTTGAATTCCAGTATCTTCACTTTTATGTTTTTAATGCTAGTCACAATACCTTCCTTACCTTTCTTTCCACAAGCTCTAGAAGATTATTGTCCCAAGATAGGTACTTAATAAATACATGTTGGTTACATTTTGAGTATATCATAATTTATAATGTTTGGCAGTTTGCTGCCAATTTTTCTTGAAAGAGAGACTCATTCACTTGATTACACACTTTATAAAAAATATGTAGGAAGGAGGGTCATCTTGGTGGGGCAGTGAGTTAAGCAAAGGACTCTTGGTTTTGGCTCAGGTCATGATCTCAGCGCGGAGTCTACTTAAGTTTCTCTCTCTCTTTCTCTCTCTCTCTGCCCTGCCCCCACCCCATGGGCTTTCTCAATCTCTCATAAATAAATAAATAAATCTTAAAAAAAAAAGAATATATAGGAAGGAGAAAGCTTGTACAAAGTGATTCCTTTAACTCATATTTTCTGATTGCTCTCTCCACTCACATATACTTTCTATGCGAACGGAGGTCAGAGCTTATGGGGATAAAAAGGGGAGTCAAACTCTCCTTACTTTTTTTTGCACTTCCCTTTATTTCATTCCCTTCAACCTAGATGCCCTCTGGAATTCTATCATCATTTGAAATGGAAATAATGAGAGAATTTAATACTTAAATATTTAAATATTTCCTGGACCATCCTGTCAAATATAGAATATTTTGTATAATTGAAGTTAGTACTGCTCAGTAGTTGAACGACATGCTCCTGGAAACTACTTAATGAATTTTCTCCTATTAATGTGCTTCTCTCAGGTTTGCCCAAACATCTTTGACCCTAATACTCAAATTTATCTCCTGTGTCCCTGTGTCCTTTCCTATTTCTACCCTCCTCTCCATCTCCAATGGCACTGCCATCGTCCTGCTATATGGAGCATTGCAGCAACCTCCCCGTCTCCATTTTGCTTTCCTCCAATGCACATCTTCCTCTGCTTCCAGCAGAGGTGCTCATTTCCTCCCTTGAAACTACCTCTGTTATTTCCTTGCTCCAAAGTCTTCTGTGAGTCTCCATCATCTAGAGGATAAAAATCCAAATCCTGGTCCCCTGTCCCTTCCATTAGCCTCATCTTTTAAACCTCAAGTTAATCTTGCCACTGCTACTCATCTACTCATTTCCATGCTCTTCGTTGGCCTGCGGTACCTTCCTCTTGTTCTGTCTGGCAAACTCCCATTCTAGGCTCAGTTCAAGGGCTCCATATATTTAACTTTTACATGGAAGCCCCTCAAGCCTGTAGCCAGGCTTACGTCTCTTCTACTTTGTTGTGGTGCCGATGAAATAGTGTGTAACGCCATGCCACTATAAAAATATCATGTGATGTCGAGGTTATTTTTATAAACATCTATGTTCCATTATGAGCTGTGAACTCTTTAGAAAACGACATGGTCTATATCTTCATAGTGGCTAGCATCTAGCTGAATCCTTGGCCCACAATAGGGACTTAACAAATATTTGTTAAATGATAGAGTAATTGGCTCTCCTCCACCCCTTCCTGCAGTTACAACTCACAGCTGAAAACTGTCATATATTTATGATTCATCTTAGGCCCAAGGAAGTTACTGAAGAGAGAGGTGTCTGTTTTTGAAAAATGATAGTTAACTGTAGTTAACCGTAGAAAGGGGGAAAGACATGACCTCCTCTTCCCATCCCTGTTCTTCCCTAGCCCTATGGCAGCCAGTCCCCCTCCCTCTTTGGTTCAGGAGAGGATATTCTTAGTTTGAGATGGTTATGCCTCCAACATTGCTTCACTACTGCCCAAGGAAATATTTAGGAGCAACAAGAAATAATAATAATAATAATAATAAACTCAATCACCGTACCAGGATGTTTAAAGAGGAAGGAGAATAAAAGCAATGGGTCAAGTACGATGATGCTTATTACTAGACACTGGTTTCGGCTGTTAAAATAACAAAGTAAAATTTCCATAGTGATTCTTCCCTTCCAGCTCTAGAGTAAATGCTCCTATATGACATAAAAAGACTTGAACAAGGCAGCCTGATGGTAACACCAGGTTCTCTGGGTTCTCTTCAACTCCGCTTCACTTGTATTTCTTCATTTTCTCATTTTCTGTTTTGGATGTATTAAATTGGACAGCAGAAATAAGTCATTGGAGCAGAATATTTGAGAAAGAACCTGATTTCTCCCTAACTTTCTTCAAAGTACCTTCGCATGTACTCACACACACCAAAATAATTGTTCTAGATCGGAGATAATGAAGGATTCATACTTACTTAAAGCTGATAACATTTTATGATTTTCTCTTGGTGGGGGGACTTAGTGGGAAGGGGTTGAAAATATAGCTGAATATATGACATTACCTTTGTTTGAGTCACAAATTTGCTCATGGCGGCTTGCGTGGGAGCAAGATGGATATATGCTCCTTTGGCTGACCAAATTCCCTTGAATATGTAGAGCAGAGACATACCAGTTATCTCATAATTAACATTGAAACTTGGCTTCTGGCTCATTGCCTTCAGAGTGAGCTAATCTGTGCTCAAATGTTGCACGCCCTTCTATAAATGATAGTTCTCCCAGCTGCCTGTGCATTAGCTCAGTCCAGTCTCCATTTCCAAGCTATTATTTCTTGGTACCTTCTGGGCTAAGTAAGCCTGTCTGTCTACTACTCTTGAGGTAACTTAACTGTGTGGGTCGTGAATTTCCTTCTAGGCATCCTGCCAGCGGTGTCATGTTGAAGGGGATGAAAGACTAAAAAGTAAAGACGGGTGTGCGGGTGGGAAAGAGTGAATCTCAAAGTTTCTGGCTGATGCAAGTCCAGGATTTTTAAGGACATGAGTAATTCTGTGTCTTTTAAAGGGCGACCTATAAACATAGGAGTTTCTGGCCAACAGATATAACTGGAATTCGAGGATGAAACTCACAAATAGCAAGCCATGATTTGTTGCCTGTATAGGATAAGGTCAGTGTGATTTCACTGTGGCCCTGAGTAAATGTATTTCTTAAGAATCATCTACTATGGTTTGGAGTTGAAGGAAGATAATTTTCAGAGGACATGGCCAGAGTTTTAGGAAATTGATGTGCTAGGACTTGTCAGCGAAATTATATTTATTTCCTTAATTATCACAACCACTCCTTAAGATTAGTATTACAGTTCTCATTTTATATGTGAGAAAAATAAGGTTGATATAGGCAAAGCAACTTGCCTAGAGTAAGTAAATGGAAGGCTTAGACGTCACATTCTCTTCTGTCTGACCTGAAAGCTAAACTCTTTCTACCACACTATTAATCATCTTTTTGGCTAAAAGGGATCTATCCCTCAAGTTGCTTGCTCTGCGTTCAGTGATAATCTCTATGTCTGGGGGAAATGTGTCACTGACCACAAAGCCTACAAATTATTAATCACATCAGTGTCCTGGCTATTGGCTTTACCACTTTGCCCTACTCTAATGGGATAGGCTTCAAGTCATTCTTTGGGTAAAGTTAAACAAAGTTGGCTTTCCCATGATCTGAAACACAGATTGACAGTGCTCGGTGACCTGTTTCTCATCAGACTAGAAGATTGCAGACTTAAACCAGTGATTCATCTCTGGCTTAACATTGAAATGACCTGTGAATCTTAAAAACAAAAAAAAATCTGTGTCTGCCCATCCTCCACCCCCTCCAAACATATACCAAAATAGATTCTGATTTATTTCTTCTCAGGTATGTACTGGGCATAGTATATAAGATTCCATGTGATTTGAAAATACATTCAGGGTTGAGAAATGAGTTTTCCATCATAGCACTAAGTTCACTCTTATTCTGAAGCAATTCTATTGGGGGAAAAAAAACTGGGTAAAAGAATACAAAAAGATTGTATTTATTTTTAATTCTAAGAGGAGTTTTGGAAAACCATGATATACTAGTTAGCTGCTTCCCCACAAAAAAAAAAATTAAGTTTGTGGAAATTTGATTTAATTCAATAAACATTTGCAGATGCCATAGAGGATACAAAAGCCAATAAGACCCTCTTTCTCCAAGGAAGGTACAATCTAGTAGGGTAAAAATGCGTGCAAGCATAACTACACTTCTGTATGAACTTTGTGAAGCCCATCAGGGACTGTGCAATGAATTATAAGATAGACAATCACATTATTCTAAAGAGAAGGAATGGAATGTGCAGAAGGTTAGAGTATTCAAAAGAAAGGTCTATTAGGAAGAGGCAGGTAGACCAGTATGCCTAGAGCAGAAGGATCAAGGAAGAGATTGGCAGGCATGGGACTGGAAGGGGGTAACACCTGACCCACCAAGTGTTCTCTGTTAGCTTCTGTCTCTTATATATCTATAAAAACACGGGGATTTCTTTCTCATCCTTTCATTTGGTCTCATCTTCTTTCTCTTTCTTGATTGATTACAATTAGGTTAATAATAATGACAGTACTGGCAGTAGCTTGTATTTTGGCTCTTCCTAAATGCCAGTCACTATTCTGTCATCACATTGAATCCTTATAGCAACCCTAAAAATTATGTAATATTATTGTTTTCATTTTACATCTGAGGCACCAGAGGCCCAAGGACACAGGAAGTAGCTCATAGTGTTAGGGGCTCCAGAAATGGGGTGTGGCGCCTCAGCAATGAGGCAAAGTGGCCTTGGCGAATGAAGAACTTTGAGGGTGGGGGAGTGGCCCTAGATCTCAGTCTTGCCAGTAGGATGCAGGCCCATTCTCCTTTCAAGTTTCTTGCTTCCCCTTGCATCTGACTTAATACATCACCGTGGAAATCAAAACATGGAGCTGGAGGGTTTCTGGCTTTCATAAATCATGAATCCGTTTTGTCACTGACATTCGATTTTAGAGCAGATCTCTTTGTATTGTATTGAAAGGAAGAGTAAATTTTACCTTTGATGAGTGGCAGTTAAAAAGAAGAGAAAAATTTGGAAGTATGTTGCCTTAAGTTACATGTGAACGAATGATTGAGAAGTGAGTTACTGGTTTTGAAGAGGAAAGCACTTGTGGGAACTCTTACAATGAGTTAGGGCGCAGCTTTCGAAACCACAGAACCCCAGGGCTGATTCCCAGCTCCAAGGTTTACTAGCCGGTCCACCACTGACCGACCTCTGAGGCTCACTAAGCTCCAGGGGTTTTCATCCACAAAGTGGGGACACAATGGACCACACTGATGCTTTTCCAGTCATTCTGCCATGAGGCCACCATTGACATCAACCTAAAGAGATTAAGGAATTGGGACATCTCTTATTTCATTGGCAAATTTCGAGGTAAAAGAACTGGTATCTTGCTATTTTAACTCACATCTCTAGACCTCTATACATGAAGAGGCCTAAGCGAGAGCAAGAAAGTCATCTGCAAGTTTATGGAGAAGAATCCCCAGATGCTTTCTCTCCTCCTTGTGAGTGTTAAAAAACAGGAATGTAGAAGCAAAAAAACACCCTTCTTTTTCCCCACCCCCTTGAACTCTGTTCCTTTAGTGAAGGCTCTAGACACTTTTCCTAACGCTTGACAAATTGATTCCTCCAGACTGCAAATCAGCTGGTCCTGGTTTGCAGTGCATACCCTCTGCGGATTACAATCCTAGAGGAATTCTAGAAAGAAAGAAATACTGTTTGCTTTTCTTAAAAAAAGGCATTTGACAAATGCCCTGGAAATACCCATGAAACTGCTATAACCTTGGACCTCTGGTGGATTAGCCCCAAAACCCCTCAAGAATGAATGTGCCATTTAGACTTCTCAATAATGATAACTGGAGTGTGGAAAATTTTTGCAAAGATAGATGGGTTATAGGAAATGACTCTTTAGATTGAGCTGCCTTGTATTTTTATAGTACTCCAGAATTTACAAAAGTCCTGCATCTACATGACAATCCCTCCCCAAATTCTGGAGTCAGACCCAGGGAGTTATTGGTATCTTCTTTTCGAATGAAGAATGAACTACTGAGAAAGGTTAACAGGTCCTTTTGAAGTGACTCAGCCATTATCTATCTAATGGAGCTTTACAAGAATCTCTCCTATGTTATAAAAACTATTGTTTGTATAGAACTTTACAGATTACAAGTCAAAATAAAACCAAACGCACTTACTTTGCTAGGATTTGTGGGTGATACTAGAAATGAAAAGCAGGTTAATTTGCCTTAGATCAATTTATCGAAAGTCAGTTTGCCAAGTGATCCAGTTGCTGATTTTTATCAAATATATAAATTGTGCTTTTTACCTAAAAGCTTTAAAAGGAAGGAAATCAAAATATAAAATCCATTTTTTAAACAATAACAAACATGATGTTTATATGCTGTAGGAGAAATCAAAGGATTGTAAAGGGATGTGAGCATATTGGTGTAATGGAATGTCATAAAAAAATAAAGATTTCTGGGGCAACTGGGTGGCTCAGTTGATTAAGTGGCTGACCCTTGGTTTCGGCTCAGGTCTTGATTTCAGGATCATGAGATGGAGCCCCGGGTTGGGCTCCGTGCTCAGTGCTGAGTCTCCTTGTCCCTCTCCCTCCCTCTCTGCCCCTTGAATGTTCTCTCTCTCAAATGAATGAATGAATGAATGAATGAATGAATGAATGAATAAATAAATAAAATCTATAAAAAATAAAAATGAAAAATAGAAATTTCTGACATCTAATGCTGTTTTTTCCCACCTGATAATCAACATTTATAGGGAATAGGAATATTGGAGCTATGTCTAGCAAATTAAAACCTAATACAATTCTAGAACACAGAATTTAAATTCACAAATATTTGAGAAAAATCAGAAGTTTTATTTAAATGTAATATAAAATTAAAATTTCAGGAGATTAGCCCAGCACTCTGGGAATACAATAAATATGTTTAGTTCCTTCTTTCATAGTCTGACAGTCTAGTGGGAAAGTGGGATCTTACTCAAAGTCTCACCCATGAATATAAAAGCGTAATGGGGGAAAAAAAAAGGAAAACAATAACATACAGAGAAAAGAGGATCAAGGAAGATTTCCCTGCATTAGGGTCAGATGTGAAGATCTGAAGGATGTTCACATCAAATTAAAAGTTAATTTGGGAAGTCTGGAAATATATCCATAGCGTAAATTTTAATTACTTCTTAATCCTTTACACTAGCAGGGTCTGGGAACTTCACTGCCAATTTATTTGTATTTCTGACGAATGTGGTTCTTTCTGCGGTGGACAACACCACAAGCCTTTCTGTCTCTTTTTACCCAGTAAGTGTAAATGTAAATCCACTAACGATACTGTTAGAAATTATTTGCGTTTCCACTTGTATGTTTTTCGAAGGGTTGCACTGACATACTTAGCTGGGCTTCCATTAATATAAAAGAGCAGATTGAACCCATCCAATTTGGCTGAATTCAATTCCAAGGTTTGATGATAACCAGCTTGACTGTCACTTTCTTTAAACCATACCCAAGCTTTGTAGCTTTCTTGTATTCATGCCTCCAACTTACAGAATAAGGTCAAATGTTGTCTTCCTTCCAGATTTATAAAAATAATGGCATACCAACACATAAGTGATTATAGCAAAATGAAGAAAACCGAGGCTTTATAAGAATGGTGATAACCATTTTACCAATGGGAAATTCTATCTATAATATCCAAATCCACAAAATCTTTTACTCATGAAAAGAACTGAATGTCTTTTTAGATTTAACTTTGGAAAGTGAATTTTCTTTTATTTCCCTGAGTTCCAGGAACCCAAAACAAACAAGAATAATGGCACCTCAATCAAGTACATTATTTAATTGCTCCATTTGGCACATACGCTAGTTCCCTTTTTATCCTTTTCCTGAAGCTAAGTTGTCTTTAAAATAATCATCCTTTCATTGGTAAGATTAATGTTCACTGAAATTTGCATTCATTATAGGCTCACAGCATACATAAAATACATTTTTCTCAACGAGATGTTTGTACAATAACAAAATATACTATTGTGTTAAAATATGTTATTGTGTAAAGTTGCCTTTTCTTTTTGCTCTAGTCATCTAGTCTTCTCATTTATAAGTGTTTCTTTAAATGAAAGGATAGTTTCTTCATAATAAGGAGGTTAAAACTTTAAATTCTAAGTGATACTATCAACGTGTAATATACTTCTTGAGTCTTGCCTCATCTTATTTGAAATTTTGCATCGAATTCTTTACACGATTAAATAATGACTCTTAGTAGCACCACAACTGGAATGCCCAAAACTTCTTGCAAGCAATAGTCAAGAATTGTTCATTATGGAGGAGAGGTAGCACACAGTATAAGAGAGACCAGTTTTATAAATGCAGACATTTTAGTTATAAGGAAAGAGATCAACGTGAATGCTGAGAGACTGATTAAAATAGAAAGGACGACATATAGTGAATAATATTGCAATATTTTTACTACTGTTGGAATCATTTAACAAAAGCGTTCCATAAAAATTCCACCACAGAATCAAGATGCTAATGTTTTACCTCATTTATTGCCAGCATATTCAGTGACATTTTATAATGTACATCTGTCAGCCAGAGATATAAATGAATGAGGTGAACCATACAATTTACCCTCAGGAAGTTCCATTAGAGCCCCCCAAGTATAATATTTATGAGGTCAGAATCAATTAATCAGATAGCTGTATTTGCTTTTCAGCTCAGCAGGCTCTCTGCTCCACCAAACTGTTGCATTTGAAAATCTTTCATATTTGGCAAAAGAGTGAGTTTGTATGTGCTACATAAAAGCTATTTTGTAAATCAATTACTTCAGTAACACAGAGCGTATTCAGTAGTAATTCATGGTCTAAGTGGAGAGAATGCAAAATATGTTCTTATCAGAAATGTTTTATCTCAGTAGGAGTCCTAAATATTCTTTATGAGCTACGATGGTCTTACCGATCCCACAGTTGACTGAATCAAAGGCAATTATGCAAGAAATACAGGTTTGTGCTTGCATTGCCTGGTAATTCAAACTTTGGGTGCGGTGAAATTGTAGAAGGTGGCAGAAGCAGGGCTCCTACTGCTGTCAGAAACAATCTGGGCAGAAATGGGCAAGGACCATAAGAATTTTACAGCAGAAATGGCTACTATTCTGAGAAAGAAGGGCATGTGTAGTTAGCCTCAGAGAATACAATGAATGACAGCTGCTGTGTTATTCACAGGGAGCTGCTAGCTTCTCTAGCCGGAAAGCAGGTCTCAGAGCAATTTTAGAAATGATGATGCGTTCGAGGAATTCTGATAGTAAAAATACAAGATCTCTTTTTTATTTTTTATTTTTTTATTTTTTGCAGTAGAGAAGAGAGAACAGAGACCATGAGGACTGGTACTCTATTAAAAATAAAAACCCTGGCGATAATTCTTTTCCATGATTTGACAACCTGAATAGATATTAGAAATTGTGGGAAAATGTTATAGGTTTTAATATAAAAATTGGGTCAAGAGACAATAGACTCATTTTATCAAGTCCATAAATTTATATTAAGTTCCTGCTATTTGCCCTAAATATTGTGCGCATGTATGCGGAGGTGTGTCTGTGTGTAGGGTCGGTGTTTGGGGTCAGGGAGTCGGGGAGCCCACCTGAAGCCCTACAAAGTGCTGTGAATGCCGTCTGCTAATATAACCCAGATAAGCTGGGCTGCTTTCTAATCCACTCAGCAGGGCATTGCATTCACACAGAGCAAAACGAAACCAACCCAAGTGACTTCTTAAAGACAGCAAAATAATATTTCTACCTTGTCTCCTTTTTGAAACAAGCTAAGAAATCGTTAAAAAAAAAAAAAGAAGAAGAAGAAAATCATGGGGGGTAAAAAACTGCAAACAATCCTCCTTCAATAAAACTAGGAATCCCTGAACTGTAATTGCCATTATAGAATGTAAGGTTCCCTTGTTTGGTTTATTAGCAGTATATCCCCAGAACCTAGAAAGTGGTCAGGAAACGTCTGTCAAATATATGGACTATATTTTCGAATGGCCTTGTACGACTTTTAAACCTAATTGCATTCAACGAAGTAGGAGGAAAATCCCTTTTTGTATTCTTTTGTTTTCCCATCTTCAAACTCTCTTTCTTGGTCTCCACTTTCTGAAGGAAAAGAGGGACAAATCCAAAATGCAGAGAGAAACCATCAATCATACTCTTAATTTTAAGAGTCTGGGGGCTCGTGTCCTGACAATGTAAGCATGTCTATGGGAATTTTCGAAGGGTCATTTAGATTATACCCAATTTTTGCCTGGTCGGCTGACTGTAACACCGAATCCCACTTAAGCAGAGAGACCACTCGGAAATACACTCAGGATGGACACATGTCTACACACGCAGCAAACAGTTTTCCCCAAAACTCAGCGGCAGGAGTCTGAAGTCCCTAATACTTCACCTTTTACTGAAAGTGGCGAGGGTTAGAGGTTTAGAGTGCCTCCTGAAGCATATGGAGCCTTTCTACATACAGACCTTGTTAGGAGCAGTTTTGCTCAATGAGAGGAGGACGTGCTGTGCCCCGAAAAAGAGGGCTCTCAGCATTGCAGTGAAGGGAGGTCACAGGAGCCGATCAACTTTGCTCTGGGAAAAGCACATGTCAGAAAACATACCTCACAGGAAACACTTCCTTTCTGCCCCAACTCATAACTTGGACCCATTTCCTCATCAAGAGGATGCTTGGGTCCCTGTACTTCTGTTTTGAAATGTACATGACAAATTGCTTCCCTTACAGTAATATTTTCTGGCTTGGAGGTGCTGTGATTCTTCCGAGTATATCGAAGTTACTTGGTTTAAAATTAATTAGCTTTCAGCGATGTCCGTGTTTACCGAGGAGGGAGCATCACACTTCTTTATCTGATGCTGTAATTCAGAATGTGTGGGTATCTTTCCTGGTAAATTAAGTTCTGTTTCAGGAATTTTAAAGAAAAGTTTCTGTGGGTTTGAAAAATACCTGAAATTACTTATAACGAAAGTGGTAGATATCTAAATAAAAGGAGAATATGGAATTGTTAATGGATTCACATCAATCACCGAAATGCCAATGACAAAGTAATAAAAGAAGAAGAAAAGGAAGGGAGAGACAGAAGAGCTTTAAGGGGAGCACTTGGAGGGCTGGTATTGTACTATATCCCATCCATCCTTGCTTTTACTAAGTGAAGAGTTGGTAATTTGCTTTCACATTATCCGGGGCAGGCTAGCATTTCCAGACAGAACCAAACTGACCTGTACACTGTGAGTCAACTCCAGGATGCGATGGCTGAGAGTCAATGAGGAAGGTGGGAAAATGTACACTTTTTAATGGGAAGAGGGCTTGGGGTGACACAGTATATAGAATGCGCATTCAGAATAGTGGACAAGGGCGCCTGGGTGGCTCAGTTGGTTAAGCGTCTGCCTTCGGCTCAGGCCATGATCTTGGGGTCCTGGGATCGAGCCCCTCATTGGGCTTTCTGCTCAGCAGGGAGCCTCCTTTTCCCTCTGCCTCTGCTTGTGCTCGCTCTCTCTCTCAAATAAATAAAATCTTAAAAAAAAAAAAATAAGAATAGTGGACAAAGCAGGGAAAGAGGAGGTAGTCCAAAAAAACAAAACAAAGCAAAAAACAAAAAACCATCCAGAAAAATTGGATTATTAAGCTTTTATGTTAGAGCAAGTTAAATGAAGAAGCAAACTGAAGATAGAGGTAGTTTGAACATGTCAATGTAAACTCATAACCTAGAGGAAATCTTTCCCCCATCATTTTTTGGAGTTACTCTGTCTACTGCAAGTACCCAGTGGAAATGAGTTTCATGCCACTCTCAAACCCCCCACCCCCCGTTTTTGAGCACTAATATCATTTACTAAGGCAACCAGAACTCCACGGAGAAGAACTAATGCCATATCTTGAGGCCGAATAAATAAATACAGGCCTGAAATACCTTCTGGCAAGAGAGCAGAGATATTTTCCGAGATGTTTGGGTTGTGTTGGACAAAGGGTCCCGCAGAAAAAGCAGCCTGTGAGTGGCCAAGCTGTTAGAATTTGACCATCAGAAAGAAAAATTACAGCCAGTTGGAACAGAGGAGGATGTTCAAGAGGCTGTATGTCTGTGATTACACTAAAACAGGGAAACAAACCTAAAACTCTAAAAAGTGTCTGTAATATACTTGGGTTTCTAACCTCTTCAATAGGGGATGCTATTTATTTTGTAATCCAAATGACACACTTCCTACGCTGTAGTTTTAGTCAATTGAAAGGTTATCAAATCCAGAGGATTTTTTTTTTTCCAAGAGAAAATGGAAATGCATAAAGACATGTAAAATGTGGAGGAATTTTGCAGAAGATGTTTGGCTCTCCCTGTGTCTTCTGTAACCAAATCATTTAGGGCTCTTTTTGTGGGCTAGTATAGTAACTTATACTTTGGCTACTCAGCTCGTAAAATTGTGGTAGTCTTCTATGAGACAAAAGTTAATAGTATTGTGAAATGTCATGTGGTAGTCTGGGAATGAAAGTTTATATAAAGAACTGGGCCCCAGGCTGTGGTGTGGTAAGAGCATAATCATCAGGGAAGGGCTTGTAATTCCTGCCCCTTCGGTAGGGGAAAGAGTAAACTGCCTTTCACACATTTCTATGGGGAGCTGGAGTAGTGCCCCAAAATAACAATCTCTGGTCACTGCAACCTCAAGATTTCTTTTAGAGGCTTGTTTGGTTTGTGTATCCCTTGTAGCTGAGATTCTTTCGAGGCAGTTTATATTAAAAATTACAGGATTTTTCTTCTTTTTCTTTTCTTTTTTTTTTTGGCAGGGAAGGAGTGTGATGGGACAGAGAGGGCATGCATGCCTCATTCCAGATTTTTTTCCTTCCATATGGAAGGAGCACGCTTTCTGGAACATTCCTGGCCTCTCTTTGTACTTCAATCATTCTTTGCCTCGGGCTGGGGGAGGAGGGGCAAGGATGAGTTTGATTGCTGAGATTAGGGGAAAGTGGGTTTGCATAGCCCAGCCTTCTCTGCCTGCATTGTGCTCCCAGGAGTAGATTGCCAGTAAGGCACAGCTATATTCTGCTTCTTAAGGCACAAGAATTCCCTGGGCTCTACCAACCAACCCTCCTTTCTGTGGGGGAGGTGCTACTGGCCAGCCTTGCCTATGGGGGCATGAGAGTCTTCGTCTGTAATTCATTGTTAGTAGGCACACCTTCCCAAGGACAGAAATCGTACTCTACAGCCTGTCCCTTATCAGGAATACAGGTGCTAGCACATTTCAACGATGATGAACTTCTTACATTGATTATTTCTGAAATTGCAAAATGTCTTGCAGTCCATGAAGTATTCGATTTTTGGAAATATAGTATTCTGTTCTTTCATCTGCCACTTACTTGTTTTACTTCACAGTTTGTTCAGATCCTGGGGAGGAAAAAAAAAAGCTGCTATTTATTGGGGTCCTGAAGATTCCAACATGTATGTAAAAACAGTACGATGTTAATTACAGAAGTCAAAGTGTTTTAGCCTGCAGGATATTTTTATTCCTGAGAACATCCCCAAGTCTGAGCTACATTTCAGCCCCCAAATAACAAGACAGCTTGGATTGATTCTGACATAGCAATGAAAAATATGTGAGAAACAGTGGAAGGAATGCAGCACCATTAGAAAGAAGAAGAAGTGGGTCAAATCTACAGAGTTTAAAGCATTGCTTCCCAATGAAACACATGGGGCTTGTTAAGAGTATATTGTACTTTGAAAGAATGAATTGGAGAATTGATATTTTATGTAGTTTTAGAAGAGAATTACAACAATAAATGATCTCTTCTTCTATTAGCATTGAGGTAACATAGCAAAGTAATATTGTGACAAGAGAACTGAAGTGGAGGCATGCAGAGAAAAATCACAATATACCCATTTTATGGAGAGACAATAAAGATCAGAAAGACACTTTCGAGATTGAGGCACACTGAATTGGAAGGATTGATCAGAAGTGAAATTCAGAAGGGATCTATTTCAGAGGAGGAATGAAAGGCATAAAGATTAACTAGTAGAAATAAAAAAGATTAAAATGTCATTAATACATGAAGGGGAACTATAGAGTTCAGCTCCACCTTGAGGTAAATTAGAGAGGTGGGGAAGGAAAAGAATGAGAACAGAAACAAAAAACACAACGGGAACAGCAATGACAACAAAAAACAAGGAGAGAACAAGCTGGCAATAATAGAATATTTCCATTCTTTTGATAACAACATTTTATGAATCTAAAAGCACAGGGACAGTTTAGTCAGGTGAAGGTTTCAGAGTGACTGCACTGGGCAGAATCCAAAAGACTGTCACGCGGGCAGCAGGAGTCTTCTTTGTGGGAATGCTATTGTAATGAGAAAAACCATATGCGAACACTAATTAGAGGTGAAATCTCAAATGGTCCCCTGAAGCCCACCTGAGCAGAAGTTCAGGTTGGAGTTTGGGAAGGATTTGTGCCAAAGACAGAGGGTGCAGTTGTGAGGGACTAAAGCTGTGTATACACAAAATATGGCTAAACTGAGTCTCTGTCAGCACCTGCTCTCCTTCTCAGGTGAGGTCAAAATCACAATGTACTGGTGAAGTCACATTATTTTACTTCTACTCTCCAGTGTCTGTATCTGGAAAGAAAGTTGGACTGAGAAGACAAGATTTCTGCTCACTCACTTGATTCAGGACTAGAGGAATAATAATAGCCGGCTTTTGCCCAGCAGGACTATGTTGACCAGAGAACTTCCTGAGTATAAAATAGAGATTACACAGGAATTACATCTTGCTTAACTTTGAAGCTCCCAGAATGGATATGTCATGTATGTAATAGAGAGTTAATGCATACCTTGTGATTTGAACTAGGTGATAGTGATTGTGGCAGTCCTGAAGGAGTCAGAACAGGGTTTACATACTTGGTGGAAGATTAGCAGAGGAGACTGAGCTGCACTTTGTGTGGTTTCAGGCGCAAGTGCCCCCATACCCCTGATGATAGGAAAATGTCACCGAGTGAGGGGTCCAGAGTATGAGCATTTAGTTCTGTCTACTTCAGTCTTTTATCAGGACCTACTTACTCTGATGAGTCAATTAACTACTATGTTCAGACTATCACTTCATCATTTTTAAAGAACAGTAGAATCAATAGTCAGTGAGCTTTATTTGTAAGCAAGACTGTAGGCTTTCTGGGTTGAACAAACCAGACAAAACCATAGCGTAGAGAATGGAATTCATAAGCAAACCATTCTAGCATGACAGCCAATGATAGTATTTCTGAGGAATATGAATTTTGGGGCAAGAGGTCAAGTTTGTAACTGGGCAGAATGAGTTATGAGAAAAAAAAGAGGCTAGAAAAAAAGGATTATGTTCATAATTCTTCCCCTTCAGGAAATATAATTTAGTGGGAAAAGATGTGGTTTATTATGTTTTCTATTCTGTAACGGTCTGTGTTTGATACGTCTTAGCAATTCCTTTTCCTTTTCCTACACTTTTCCTACTTCCTCTCTGGCTACCAGAAAGGCTGAGCAGTGAGATTTAGAAAATATAATCTCTGTTTTAACAGTGGTAATTCTCTACAAAGTGACTTGTAGAGGTACTCAGCTCTGAGGCAAGGGGACAGTCTGATAAGAAGAGAGATTAGACCAATAGAACTAGGACCTGATGGCATTTGGAAAGATGATGGAAAGGGGGTATCAGCTAGTGGTGGCCACATAAAATTTGCACCTTAATAAGTTTACAGAGTCATTGATGCCCAACCTTTGCTATCCGAGTCACGTGTTGGCATCTGCGCCATTCGGAGTTTGTGTTCAAACAAGCAAATAAAATAAATACCTACTTTGGGAAGCTTAAGCATAAAAGAAATTTACTAAATAACATTAGACTCATAGCATCTCCAGTATGGTCGGAGAACTGACTTGGAGTCTAAGCCAATGGGAACAATGCCCAAAGGAGAGAATCAGAATTGCTTCTGTGTAGACTCCATTGCAACCACCAGTTTTATAAGATAACAGGCTTCCGCCTGTTTTTCTGTTATATTATCCTTCTTTCTTTCAAAAACATATTTGGAGAAGTTCTTGAAATAATGTGGATATTAATCCTTTATTGATTTTATGGATAGCAGATCTCTTTTTCCATATTACAGCTCTAGCTATTTTTATTTTTTATTTTATTTTATTTTTTCATTTAAAAATACTACCTACTTAGGGACAGATCACATTGAATCAAGCTCGGTGATTGTGTTTTCCAAATCTTCTATATCCTTATTGAGGTTTTTTTGGCTTATCTTACCCATTATTGAAAAGTATATTCAATTCTATCATTCAGTAGGATTATGGATTTGTCTATTTCTCTTCAGACTACTGTCAGTTTTTTTTATGTATACTTTTAGGCCTACTGAGTAGCAAAATATTTATAATTATTTTCCCTTTCTGGTGAATTGAACATTTTATTATTCGGTAAATATCTTTATGTACAGTCATGCTTATTTCTTTTAAAAATATTTTTAACCTGGTAATATCATACCAACAGATGCACTGATATTCTTTTGGTAGAAATTTATCTGACATGTATTTTTCTGTCCTTTTATTTTCACCTTCCTGTTTTCTTAAGTTTTAGATATATTTCTCATAATAGTATATAGTTGGATTTTTAAAAAATCTAGTCAGACAGTCTTTGAGTTTTAGCATTTAGTCTGCTTATATTAATATAATTGCTGATTTATGTAGAGTCTGATACAAGGTTTTACTCTACATTCCTTCATTTCCAAAGTATGCTATATTTCTTTTTCTCTCTTTCCTTTTAGTTTCTTTAGATTGATTTTCTTATTCCATTTCTTTTTTCTACCAGTTTGGAGGTTTTACACACTTTCTCTTTATTTACTGCTTATCCTGAAATTACACACACAAATTTAAACTACCAGAGTCCAAAGTGAATAATAAAAAGGACCTTACTACAGAATGAATACACTAACTTCTCCCCATGTTCTACACTATTACTTTCACATATTTTCAATCTATCTTGATGCTTTTATTTTTGTTTTATTTTTTTTTTTAAGTTTATTTATTTGAGAGCGGGAGAGAGAGAGTGCACATGAGTGGGAGGTAGGGGCAGAGAGAGAGGGGAAGAAGACTCAGAGAACCCAGTGCAGGGCTCAATCCCAGGACCCTGAGATCATGACCTGAGCCAAAGGGAGATGCTTAACCAACTGAGTCACCCAGGCACCCCTAACTTGTTGCTTTTAAACTAATACCAGGTTATTAGTTTTTATGCAATGTAACTTTAGATTTTCTCTGCTTCTTACTCATCCTTATATGTGGTTTGACTTGCCATCTGTTTGCCATGTATCTTTGAGAATTTTCCTTTTCTTTCTTCTGCTGGTGGTAAATTTTTTGTTTTTGTCTTCTGGAAATTGTATTTGCTTTATTCTTGGAACCAATATTTCTGGGTAAAAAATATTTGGTTGACCATTACTTTATCTGACAGTGAAGATCAATACAACTTTAATTTACAATTTATAATACAACTGTTGGAAAGGCAGTTATATATTTGTCATTTTTAAAGAAAGTTTTATCTATTTTAGAGAGAGAGAGAGGAGAGAGTGCAGGGGTGGGGCAACAGAGAGAAAGAGAGAGAGTCTTAAGCAGACTCTGTGCTGAACGTGGAGCCCCACAGAGGGCTTGATCCCTCAACCCTGTGATCCCGACCTGAGCCTGAACCAAGAGTTGGACATTTAACAGACTGAGCCACCCAGCTGCTCCAGTATTTGCCACTTTTTAAAAGATAACCTGTCCGTTGATTTGACAGCTTTCCAGATTTTTTCCTTATTTTTGATGTTCTTCAGTTTCATGATAATGTTTTGATGTGGATTTCTTTTTAAATATCCCACTCGAGGTTCACGGGGTTCTCTGAATCTATGCATTAATATCTTTTCTAAATTAGTATCCAATATTCCTTCAAATACTGCTTCTGCTGAACTTTTCATTTCAGTCTAGATTTCAATGAACTGTGTGCTACACCCCTGTCCTTTAACTTTTTGTCTTACCTTCTATTCTCTTTTTCATCTTCTTGCTTTAATGTTGTTCATTGGATAATTCCTACAACCCCCCCTTCCAACTTATTAATTCTGTCCTCAGCTACCCACTTAATTTTAAATTTTAATTGTTATAGCTTTCCCTTCTAGAGGATCTATGTTGTTATTTTTTAAATATTTTAATTCTCTACACATTACTTTAAACTTGTCTTTTACTCCTTTCAAGAATATCAAATAAAAGAATTTTGCATTTCATCTTTGATTATTCCAATATTTAAAATCTTTGCAGGGCCTCCTTTTCTATTGTTTCTGTGGGCTGTCAGTCAAAGTGACTTTTTCTTCTTCGCTTTCTAAGTTTTAATTAAGAGGAATTTTTTAAAAAATATTTTTTATTCTTTTTGAGACCTAAAGTGATATGTTTTCTGCAGATGGTATTACATTTGTTTCTGCCCTGCTCTTTGGGTCAGTAAAAATTACACGATTTCTTTTATTTACTTAATGACTTGAGATTATTTTGGATAATACAGGTAATGTGATTTGGAATCTCTCATCTTTTTGCTTATAGTTACAAGGGTCATCTTCCAGTTACAGCTTTTCTGGTGGCAATTGGTCTCTTGGACCCCTCTCCAGTGCCAGTAGTGCCAACACAATTTTCTTTGTTGTTTCCTGGAAATAGAATGTCACTTGGGTTTACTTTTGCTTCACATTACCACTGAGGATACAGCCCTTTAGGATCTCAGATCTATAATGGGGAATCTCCTATCAGAACCTCGATTTGAGGGGTAGGGGTGCCTGAGTGGTTCAGTCGGTTGTCTGCCTTCAGTTCAGGTCATAGTCTCAGGGTCCTGGGATCAAGCCCTGAGTCTGGCTCCCTGCTCAGCAGGGAGTCTGTTTCTCCCTCTTCCTCTGCCCCTCCCCTTGCTCATGTGCTCTCTCTCGCTCTCTCTCTCTGTCAAATAAATAAATAAAATCTTGAAAAAAAAAACACCTCCATTTGGGGGGCACTAAGTTTTGTCTTCTCTCCCAAGTACTATGAAGGAGTATGAAAATATAAACTAACTTTATCCATATTTGAAAAATGCTTTTAGACTATATCTGACTTCAGAAATCTGTTTATTTCCTTGAATTTTAACCTTTGATTGTGTATTGTACTTAGTATTTCCTTATTTTTGGCAGCACTTTTAGCTTTGAAAAGAAGACATATATATTTTGTAGAATCTGGGTTTTTCATTGTCTTTAGTGAGAGGGTGTATCTAACTAGTCATATTGTAACAGACAAGGCTGAGAAGATGAAGATAGAGGATGAAAGGTGTCATTCACTAAAATGAAAATCTGCATTTCATTGGATATGTAAGTCAGGTCTTCTCTTAATCCTGCATTATCATAGACAATTGAGTATGAAGTGTTTTTATTAGCCCATAAGTGGCCCTAGGCAAAATGTGTCCTTCATCAATATTAGCCTGCAATATGGAGGATTTTCTTAAGTTTCTTGTTCAAAACCCATTTGTTTTTCTTAACATACATATAGCCTAAATTACTTTAATCCTTCCTCATGTTTGTCTTTGATCTATCTGTCAAAAGATTACAAACCTTCTGGAAAAGGGCAAGAGTTCCAGCCATTATAGTATGGTATCACTAATAAAGAAAACTCTCTATTGCTCATGATGTCTCTTGTTTTTATGATTATTGATATTTTGTGTGTGTGCTTTGTTTTTGGTGAGCATTTCAATGAAAAAGAGCTCTGCTATTTGTCTGTTTATGTTTGCAAAGGATTTGCCCAAAACCTATGAGGACCCAGATGAATTTTCCTGAGCTTTAATGATTTTCTGCAAAATCACTTATTACAAGCGTGATATATATTTTCTATAACATGCCTATTTTTGATTCATTTATTTTCATGGTCTGGACATTGCAGGTATTTTCAGATAAGATTTAACTGCCAATATTTTTGTGGCAAAAACCATTACTTTTCTGTTGTTAATGTTGTTGTCCAAAAGAATCAACTGGAAATGAATTTATTCGCTTTACTGTTGTATTCAGTATCACTCTAACATTGTCAGAAAGCAGATTTTAGTGTCTTACTATTCAGTCTGAAAACTGAGCCCTTCTGCTTTGCCTTCTCTCCTAGTGTAAGCTTCCTGAATTGCACGTTCTGTATGAATTTCCTATTGTTGCCATGACAGATTACCACAAAGGTGGTAGCTTAAGACCACGCGCATTTCTCGTCTCACGGGTCTGGACGACAGACATCTGAAATCCATTTCCCTAGGCTAAAATTAAGGTGCTCTCTTGAAACTTTGGGGGGTGGGGGGAGACTCTGTTTTCATGCGTTTTCCATTTTTCTAAAGCTTCATTCTCTCCTTCAGCTCCTGTCTCCATTTCCAAAACCAGAAGTGTCACATTCCTTCCTCTGTGTCAAATCTCACACTGCATATCTAATAAAGATGTTTTGCGTTTAAGGCCCTCCTGGATAATCTGGGATAATCTCTCCATCTCCAAATTCTTAACTAATTCACATCTGCAAAAAGTCCCTTTTGCCATATAAGGCAAGATTTATCATTTCCAGGGCTTTGGATCTGGATACTTTGGGGTGCCATCACTCAACCAACCGTGTCTGTGGTTCTCTTCCGACGGCTGCCACCATTGTGAGCAACCCCCTTCGGTTTGCTTTGCTCTAACAAGATACGAAAGTCACTGTACAAAGACCGAAACTCCTAGTCATAGAAACTGACAACGATCCTGTCATTTCCCTATTTCATCTTATGGGGAGCCACCTATTTTCTTCTGTTCTCAGATATAATGTCTTGTAATTTCAAAATGGGCTGGAATAGGCTTCCAAAGTTAAAATAATGAATATTACCTCTCCGATATAGTCGATTCTAACTCCATTATTACCAGACACTGACAATGAGGTGTGGTGAATTCAGCGAGTGTGCTAGTTTCCTTCTGCATGGAGTCCCTGGTGATTTTGTGTCTGCACGCCCAGCTCAGAGGGCACAGGCAGGGTTGTGGTATGTGTATGGGGTGTATCATTGATGGCAGAAGGGGAGACATTGAGCCAGAGAGGAGCCACGTGATAATCACACATATAGGATTGGGTGTTGCTATACAAATTAACAATAACATTTAAATGATCTAGGTCCTAACTCCTCTGGGTTACCTAGTAAAATGCAAAAAGCAACAGGAACTCAGGTTTTCTAAAAATGTAGATCCTTCAATCAAAAAACAAACAAACAAATGAACAAACCCAGGAAAGTCACTGAGGAAACTGAGACAAGTTGTTCACCCTTCTCATAACCTACTTTTCCGTCACTTCTAGATAACCTCCAGTTTCTAAAGTTTCCTGATTTTGTAAAAAACAAAAATGAACAAACACCAAAAAACCAAAAAAACAAAGACCATTCAGTCATCGAGTTGGGTTTGGAGGCGTCGGCTTGAGGGAAGCACTCAGATGTGAAGTTCTCATGAAGGGCATACGTCAGGCGGGACGCTTGTGGTTTGTGATCTGTGCTCAGACTCGTGCTAAGGATGTTTTCCCGGTTGTCTTCCCTCACTGCGGAGGGCCTTTGGCCTTCCAAAACCTTAAATGACTGAAGTAGTTTTTCTTTAGAGCTCTCTTCCTTATCTGGAAGAAGCTAACCCATTTGTCCTTTACTTTTTTGAAGCAATACTTAACATTTTACAAACACAGAACGTTGGGTTAATTCTAATCACACAGAAAAGTGACGTGACTCATGAACATTCTCGAGTCAGTAAGTGCCCACATTGGGGCCGAACAAAGTTTCCGGCTGTCTAAGCAAGCGTTCTCCGCATGCTTCTCCTAACTTACAAACATCAACTGATGGAGAGAAGGATACAATTCACTTCCCGCATCTGATATCCTGCAGTGAATACAGGATGTTACCACGTGTGAAAGGAAGACATTTAGCATAAGAAGTGCCATATGGAACCCTTGCAAACACTATTTTGCGGCAGATTATGAATTAACCCTGGGTTTCCTTTTTCCTTAATTTACATATTTTAACGTTGCCAGCATTTCATTTATATTTGGAACATTTCACGTGTCTTGAAATATTGTCAGCGTAACGCACGTCCGAGAAAAAGAATCCTTCTTTTAAAATATTCTTTTAATCTTATCTTTTTAATTTTCTTCTCTAAAAAAATCAGATTCGAAGTTAGCCTATGCTGGTAAAGATGATACGCTGTCTGGTATTTTCTGTGGTTTTAATTGCTGTTGATCTGCCAAGCCTGTTTTCAAGGTATTAGGGGTCATTTTGAGGAAATGAAACAAGTACAATATTGAAAAGGATAAAGTTATGTCATTAAGGGTGGCCTATTAGTAAAGCCATTGTCCTGAAGTATTTATGAGGACTTGGGTTGTTGACGTAGTTTGGTCCCTAGATACTTAAATACTCACCTAATGAATAAGTAGGTTCTAGTAAAAGAAAGTACTTTGTAGGCATGGCTGGATAACTTTGCTTCTCTAGCCAGAAAGCTACACTAGAAAGTGCCGTGAGAGTCAGAGGGCCAGACGGACCCTCTGTTTATAGGACTACATATGAGTGCAGCTAGCATTATGTTGGCTCAGAGAAGGCACTGAACAGGTTATAAACAAACAAATCTTCGGCTTAAGATAGGATACTTGGAAATGGTTGCTTTTCTTAGGAAGTTAGGAGAGTTGACATAGGGGTTTGAATAAATAAATGCGTTTTTACCCTGATTAAGTTTCATTTTTGTCTGCATAATTAACAACAGCAATAACAATGGAAAATGACTAAGGACCCAACATGAAGTCAAGCAAACATATATTAACAAGATGGGATAATTAGTGTCTAAGTGAATTATGTCAATACATGAAAATATATTATACATTAATATAGATGGAATGGATAAATTGGCATGAATTTATTGCTGCTATTAGAAACATGCATTAATTAAGGCTGAGATGGCTTCATTTTACCATCATTTTTAGGAAAAATTATTTTCATCAAATAAAAATAATATTACAATTTAAAATTTAAATAGTTAAGGTTTTAAAATAGTAAGTTATTTGAGTATGTAAAAATGTTTAACAGTTCATTTAGGGACCTTATAAAAATAGTACCTTAGTATTATTATGGAGATTTTTTTTGTTTTAACTACAATTACTTACCCAGCATAATTTCTTATTCTCCCTTTCATCTGATGTTCCTTCCATTGGGCAATGTTTCTGCAAAAACGCAGATACTAGGTGCATCAGATGGAAGTTCAAATCTTCGTGAGGTTTTTTTAAGAATGCTTTTTCTTGGATGCCTGCCTGGAAGGCTCAGTCAGTGAAGTGTCTATCTTCGGCTCAGGTCATGATCCCGGAGTCCTGGGATCGAGCCCCACATCGGGCTCCTTGCTTAGCAGGGAGCCTGCTTCTCTCTCTGCCCCCTGCTTGTGCTCTCTCTCTGACAAATAAGTAAAATCTTTTAAAAAATGTTTTTTCTTCACTAAAATATCAAGTTCTCTTAGTTGTAGGGATTTAAATGTCTTTTCTATCCTATTTTCAGCTACCTAAAAGCGTGCTCAAGAGAAATATTATTAGTAGACATTTTCTTGAGATGTACATTAAGTTTCTGTCTTCAAAATTTGACACAGTAAAAAAATTATGTAGAGCATAATGTCTCTTCTGAATGTGTCCCTATTTAAAGATCAGAATAATTGCAAACTATAATTTAAAATGGTCTCACAAATCATTTAATTTTACTAACACCTATTAATATTAAATTACGTGCCTAAGCATACAAGCTAGTTAGTG
The DNA here is from genome assembly GCA_028534135.1 of Potos flavus. Lineage (NCBI taxonomy): Eukaryota > Metazoa > Chordata > Mammalia > Carnivora > Procyonidae > Potos > Potos flavus. The sequence goes on along the minus strand of CM052886.1, from coordinate 125,467,492 downwards.
TTAGAGCTGCGAGTAAATCTCAAATTTTCTTATGCTTTAATGCAGTGCTTTTCCCTTTATGTATGATTTGTACCTAAATTGATATGTGCGTTTTTGTATTTAACATTTCGAGACGATTGAGATTGTTTAATTGAAAACTGATCCTCATCTATACAAAAGATTTAGAAGAAAGTAGAGTCTTACAGAAATAAGAATTGGTGGATCAGAACACTGGGGCATTCGATTTGGCTGAGAATTTACTGGCAATTAAAACTGAGGGGGAAATTAGATTGAATTACAGCCCTTCTGTTTTCTGGCAACAGAGAACCTATACATTGATTTAGAAAGACCGTATTTTCTTGAAAATGAATTTGACTTGGAATATATGAGGAAAGTGGGAAGAGAATATTTTCAGAGCACCTAGTATGTTCCAGGTGTTATATTAGCTACTCTATATATGCCATCTGATTTAATTTTCATGAACACCCCACAGGGAGGAATAATCACAGTTTTATATATGAAAAGACTAAGCCTCAGAGAGGTTAAACTAACTGCCAGTTACTCCCCCTTACCACCTACTAATTCCCACCACTAGTAAGTGACAAAGCTAAGACTTGGACTACACTGGTCTCAGGCAAGTGATGGGAAGGAAGGGAGGTACTTAGGTACTATGAAAATTTTTCAAGGAGTCCACATATAATCAATTTGTTTATAAGCATTTTCTATATGTGTACAAAATAAATTTTGGGTCTTACAAATGTAGGTACTGTTTCAATGCAGTTTGCATTCATAAAATGCATATTTAGATGCATTACTGATATCTAATAGATTTTTTTATTGTACATGTTCATAATCAAGGATATTCAACATACACTTACAATGTGTAGAGAGTCACAAGACTTTATTAGTGCTCACAGATTAGAAACTATTAAGAAACTTTAATCAATTATTGATCATTTATTGGACACCTATTGAACTATACTGAGCATTGCACGCAAAGTGGAATGAGACTATATAAGGTATATTTCCTCAACAAAGGAAGCTTAAAATCTAGTTGTTAATGCATATAAACAATTTAGACATCAATATCAGAAAACATATAATCAATATAAACTATGTGGTACTTTATTAGAAGTCGAAAAAAATATGGAAGAGAAGAAAACAAGACTTCCAGTGTCAGATCTGGGATGTGAGGAGCTTAGAAGTCACTATTCTGTCCTTATAACAAATGAAAAGCTGAAAAAAATGGAAAAGTCAACAACTCCTCTTAGATATGCTGTAGAAGTGAGATCACAGGCAAAATACTGCCCCCCAAATTGGAGAGATGAACAGGTAGTTAAGAGAATCACAACTTCCCTCAGCAGACACCCCCTGGAGAGCCATGCTGGGACAGAAGAATCTGAGCTGTACTTGACAAATGGCCGGAGGCTCAGAGTAGACAAGCCTGAGCGTTAAAAACTCCAGGGACTCCCGGTGATGGTGGCGTGGGGGTTATCTCCCACCTTTAGTCTCTACATGATTCTTGCAGTAAATACCAGAGAAAAATCCCCTTGTACTCCTGGCAGGGGGAGGGAAAAATAATCATTTTGAAATACGCCAGGGCATTCTTTTCTTGAAATAAGACTTGCCCTCAGGAGAAACTATTTTTTACCAGAGTCTAATCCGCTGAGGTTTTTTCAGAGTTTAGCCAAACCAAGGGAAGGGAAATTCTCAACTTCAGCAGGCTCTAGCCTTCCACGTGTAAGAAGAGAAATGCCCAATTCTTGACCTTCTGAACACACTGACCTAAAGAGGGGGAAATGGAGAAATATTGATGAAGTTCATAGTCTAGGGGCACAGCTTCACCAAAAGACTGAGACTAATCATAGGACTATGCCATGCTTCTCTTACCCCCATATGGTACCTCTACATTATTAAAAACCTATTTGCCATAGTTCCTTCTACCCAGTCCATCATGTCTTTGTTTCAGTGAAAAATTACAAGGCATGCTAAGAAGAAAAAGCACAGTTTAAAGAAACTGAACCAGCATCAGAACCAGAAGCAGATATGGGAGGAATGTTGTAATTATAAGACCAAGAGTCTAAAAGGCTGTGGTTAATATGCGAAGGGCTTTAATAGGAAAAGTAGACAACGTGTAAGAACAGATGAGTAATGTAAGCCATCAGATGGAAATTCTAAGAAAGAATAAAAAAAATAAATGCTGGTGATCAAAAACATTGTAACAAAAATGAAGGATGCTTTAGGTGGGCTCACTAAGAGACATGACATGGCTGGGAAAGAATTTCTAAGCTTGAGGACATCTCAATTGAAACCTTTAGAACTGAAACACAAATAGAAAAAAAAGAAGAATGAAAAAGAAAAAGAACAGAATATCCAATAGCTATGAGACAACTTCAGAAGGTATAACATACATGTAATGAAGACACGAGAAAGGGAACAAAATGAGAAATGAACAAAGTATTTAAAACAATAATGAGTGAGAATTTGCCCAAAATTAATGTTGGACACCAAACCACAGATCCAAGAAACTCAGAGAACTTTGAATAGTTTAAAGGCAAACAAAACCACACCTAACCATATTAAATGCAAACCTCAGAAAATCAGAGATTAAAAAAAATATTTAAAGAGCCAGAGGAAAAAATAATAACTTACCTAATATAGGACCAAAGATAAGAATTATGTCTGATATTTCCTCAGAAATACAGAAGCAAGAAGAGAGTGGGGTGAAATATTTATGGTATTTAGAGAAAAAAACCCACCAATATAGAATTCTGTACTCTATGAAATTATCTTTCCAAACCGAAGGAGATATAAAATTATTATTAGACAAATAGAGATTGAGAGAATTTATTTCCAGTAGACTGCCTTGCAAGAAACGTTAAACAAAGTTCTTTAGAGAGAGAAAAAGTATATAGGTTAGAAATTCAGATTGACATAAAGAAAGGAAATGCATCAGAGAAAGAATAAGTGAAGATAGATACAAACTTTTATTTTTCCTATTTTTAACTCATCTAACAGAAAACAGTTTGTTCAATATAATAGTAGCAATAATGTATTCTATTATATATATGCACATATGCTTGTGTACGTGAAATGAATAACCACAATGATAAAAGAGATGGAAAAAGGAGGAATCAGGAGCATTTTGTTATTATAAGGCACTTGAACTGTCCATGAAATGGTATAGACATATTTGAAAGTGGGTTCGGGTTGGTTGTAAATGTTTTTTTGCAATATCTATAGCAACCACTTATAAAAAGTAAAAAAAAAAGTATAACTGATATATAAGAATGGAGGGAAAATAAAGTCATAAACTGCTCAATTCAAATCATAAAAGGCAGAAAGAGATGGAAAACAAAATAAGAGCAAATAATAAGAGCAACAGATAGAAAATGAATAGTAAATACGGTAGATATCAATCAAGTATATCAATAATTATTTTGAATATGAATGGACTAAATGCACCAATTAAAAGACAGAGGTTGTCAGGGTGGATCAAAAACTAAGACCTAACTACATGTTGTTTACAAGAAACCTGCTTGAAATATAGAGACACGTTTAGATTACAAATAGATGGATAGAGAAAAATTTCAAATGCTACATAAATGAAAAGAAAGAAGGAATAGCTATACTTAATCCCAGACAGAGCAGATTATACAGCAAGAAAAGTTATCAGGCATAAAGAGGGGCATTACATAATGAAAATGATGTCAATTCTCTGAGGAGACATAAGCCAGGATGCCTGGGTGGCTCAGTTGGTTAAGTGGCTGCCTTCAGCTCAGGTCATGATCCCAGGGTGCTGGGATCCAGTCCCACATCAGGTCCCTTGCTCAGCAGGGTTCCTGCTTCTTCCTCTTTCTGCCATTCCCCCTGCTTGTGCTCTCTCTCTTTTGCTCTCACTCTCGCTCTCTCATTCTCTCTCCCCCCCAACATATAAATAAAATCTTAAAAAAAAAAAGATAACAATCCTTAATGTTCCTAATACCAGTGAATCAAAATAATGTGAGGCAAAACCTGATAGAATTATAAGGAAAAATAGATGAATCCACTATTACAGTTAGGCTTTAACACCCCTTTCTCAGAAATGGACAGATCCAGCAAGCAGAAACCCAGTAAGGACATTGTTGAACTCAACAACATCACTGATAAACTGGATATAATGGATATGTATAGTCTACTGCATTCAACCCAGTAAAATACATATTCTTCTCAAGCTTGCATGGGATGTTCACCAATACAAACCACATTCTTTGTCATAAACCACATCTTAACAATGTTAAAATAAAAGACATCATATAATTTTTGCATTCAGAGAGAGCATAATGGAATTAAACTAGAAATAGATAATAGAAAGATAGGTAGAAAATCCCCCCCAAACCAACACACTTCTAAATAACACATGGCTCAAAGAAGAAATCTGAGGAAATATTAAACAGTGTTTTGAACTAAATGAAAATGAAACTGCAACTTATCAAAATTCATAGAATGCAGCAAAAGCAGTGCTTAGAGAGGATTTTATAACATTTATAGCATAGTTTAGAAACAAAGAACACTCTAAAATCAATTATCTAAGCTTCCATCATAGAAAACTAAAAAAAGGGGAGCAAATTCAGTATAAAATAAGTGGAAGAAAAGAAGTAATAAAAATTAGAGCAGAAACCAATGGAAGCAAAAAGTGGAAATAAAAAAAAAATCAACAAAACTGCAATTGTTCCTTAAAAAAAAAATCAATAAAATTGAGACTATTCTAGCCAAGGTAACCAAAAAAAAAAAAAAGAGAGAGAGAGAGAGAAAACCCCACAAATTACTAAATTAGATCATTCCAGATCCCGTGGAGAACAAAAGGATAATAAAGAAGTACTATGAACAACTTTTTGCTCACAAATCTGATAAACTAGATGAAATGGAACAATCCCTTGAAAGACCCAATCTGCCAAAACTCACATAAGAAGAAATAGATAATCAGGATAAGCTTGTATCTCTTAAAGAAATTGAATCAGTAATTAATAACCAATATGTAGATACGACATATTGTTTATCCATTCTTTTGCTGATGGACACTTGGGCTTCCACATTTTGGCTATGTTACTAATGCTCCTATGAACATTGGTGTACAAATATCTCTTTGAATCTTTGCTTTTGATTCTTTTGGGTACATACCCTGAAGTGGAATTTCTAGATCGTATCTAGATCTAGATCTATCGAATTCTACCAACATTTAAGAAAGAAATTATACCAATTCTCTACAATCTCTTCTAGAGGACAGAAGCAGAGGGAATACTTCATAACTCCTTTTAGGAGGCCATCATTACCCTAATACCAAAATCAGACTAAGATATTATAAGAAAAAACTGCAGACCAATATCTCTCATGAACATAGATACAAAAATCCTTAACAAAATATTAACAAATAGAATTGTACAATGTATAAAAATAATTCTGCATTACCACCAAGTATGATTTATCCCAGCTTTACAAAGCTATTTCAACATTTGAAAATCAGTTAATGTAATTTATTCAAATCAACAGCCTAAAGAAGAAAATGATATAATCAGATAAGTAGATACAGAGAAATCTTTTGACAAAAACCAGTACCCATTCATGTTAAAAAATCTTAGTAAACCAGGAATAGAGGGGAACTTCCTCAGCTTAATGAGGAAGTTATTATGTTCCTTATTTACAAAAAAATCCTACAGCTAACATTATACTTACTGGTGAGAAGCTAGACATTTTCCTACTAAGATTGGGGACAAGGCAAGAATGTTTATTCTTACCATTGCTTTTCAAAATCATACTGGAAGTCCTAGTTAATGCAGTAAGACTAGAAAAGGTAATTATTGTATACTGACTGAGAAAAAGAAATAAAACTATGTTTGCAGGAAACATGATCATCTATGCAGATAATCTGAAAGAATCAACAACAACAACAAAACACTCCTGAAACTAATAAGCAATTACAGCAAGGTTGCAGGAAACCAAATTAATATACAAAAGTCAATTGTTTTACTTTATACCAACAATGAACATATAGAGTCTGAAATTAAAACACAATACTATTTCCATTACCCTCAAAAATTAAATACTTAGGTATAAATCTAACAATATATGTTTAAGATCTATATGATAAAAATTATAAAGCCCTAATGAATGAAATCAAAGAACTAAATAAATGGAATAATATTCCATATTCATGGATAGGAAGACTCAATTTTAGCAAGAAGTCAGTTCTTCCCAACTTGATCTGTAGATTCAGTGAAATCCCAATCAAAATTCCAGCAAATTATTTTGTGGATATCAATAAAGTGGTTCTAAAGATTTATGTGAAGAAGCAAAAGACTCTGAACAGCCAACACAATATTGAAGAAGAGAAGCAAAGTTGGGTTACTGACACTACCCAAATTTTAAGACTTACCATAAAGCATAGTAATCAAGACAATGGTGAGATCAATCAAAAATTTATCAAGATGGGGCACCTGAGTGGCTGAGTCGTTTAAGCAGCTGCCTTCGTGTTAGGTCATGATCCCAGGGTCCTGGGATCGAGCCCCGCATTGGGCTCCCTGCTCAGTGTAGAGCCTGCTTCTCCCTCTCCCTCTGCCTGCCATTCTGCCTACTTGTGCTCTCTCTCTATCTCTCTGTCAAATAAATAAATAAAATCTTTAAAAAAAATTCATCAAGACAACCAAGAAGTGAAATGACAAATAAATTAGTGGGATAGAATGTACAGCCAAGAAATAGACCTACTTAAATATGTCAACTGATCTTTGACAAAGGAGTAAAGGCAGCGTAATGGAGCAAAGGTAATCTGTCCAAAAAATGATGCTGTAAGAACTGGACATCCACATGCAAAAGAATGGATCTAGAGACAGACTTTACACCCTTCATCAATGAACACAAAATCAACTCAAATAGATCATAGACTTTAATGTAAAGTGCAAACCCCTAGAAGATAACATTGAAGAAAATCTAGATGACCTTTGGTATGGTGATGACTTTTTATTTCCATTTTTATTTTTTTAAAGATTTAGAGAGAGAAAAAGAGAACAAGAGAGAGAATGGAGAGAGAGAGAGAATCTCCAGCAGACTCCCTGCTGATCACGGAGTCAGATGGTGTGGGGATCGATCTCACGACCCTGAGATCATGACCTGAGCCAAATTCAAGAGTCAGATGCTTAACCTACTGAGCCACCCAGGTGCCCCCGGTGATGAGTTTTTAGATAAACACCAAAGGCACAATGCATGAAAGAAATAATTGATAAGCTGGACATCATTACAACTTAAAACTGCTCTGCAAAGACAAGTCAAGAGAAGAAAAAGGGAAGCCACACACTGGGAGAAAATATTTGCAAAAGAAATATCTAATAAAAGATTATTTTCAAAAGTACACAAAGAACACTTACAATTCAACAGTAAGAAAATGACCTGAAGGATTAAATATGGGCAAGAGATCCGTACACATACCTCATTAGGTGTCATTAGGAGTTATAAATTAGCACAGCAAAGAGATACCACTATATACCTATTAGAACAGCTAAAATCCCAAACACTGGCACCACCAAATGGTAGGAAGGATGTGAAGCAATAGGAACTCTCATCCAAAGAGAGGAAATGCAAAAACGGTGCCACCATTTTGGAAGACAATTTGATGGTTTCTTAGAAAACTAAGTATACTCTTACCACACAGTCAGGCAACCATGCTTCTTGGGATTTACTCCAATGAATTGAAAATTTGTGTCTACATGAAAACCTGCACGTGGATATTTATAGATACTTTATTCATAATTGCTAAGATCTGCAGTTACCCACGATGTCCTTTAGTATGTGAATGGATAACTTAAACTGTGGCTCGCTGGGGATTTAATATAGACCATGGCGACCATAGTTAACAATACTGTATTGAAAGTTGCTAAGAGAGGTCTTCAATTTTGTTTTTTTTTTTTACCACACACACATACACAAAATTGTAATTATGTGAGGTGATGGATATGTTAGCGAACTTCATTGTGATAATCGTTTCACAATCCATATGTGTATTAAATCATCGCATTTTACACTTTAAACTTAAAAAATTTCGTATGGCAATTATAGCTCAATGAACCTGGAAAAGATAGTTCCGGACAAAATAATCCAAAAAACAAAACAAAAAACAAAAACAAACCCAAAACAATAAACCAACCTAGCAACCAGAATATGGACCATTATTCAGCACTAAAAAGAAATAAGCTATTAATCCATGAAAAGACATGAAGGGAACTTAAATGGTTGTTACTAAGGGAAAGAAGCCAACGCGAAAAGGCCAGACACTGTATGATTTCAGCTATATGGCATTTTGGAAAAGGCAAAACTATGGGGACTTATGAGTGTCTGCCAGGGAGTAAAGGAGAGGGCGAGATGAGAGCACAGAGGATTTTTCGGGCAGTGAAACTATTCTTCATGACGCTATACTGGTTGCTACCTTATGCATGGGTTGGAACTCACAGAATGTACACCAGCCATGCACGCTAATGTAAAGTATGGACTTTGGATGATGACGATGTATCGACATAAGTTCATTGATGGTAATCAACGCACCCCTGGTGTGTGGGAGCACCATGGTGTCTGTGTGGGGGCAGTGGGTATGGGGAAACCATGTACTTTCTGCTCAGTTTTCACTGTGAACTCAGAACTGCTCTAAAAAAATGAAGTTTTTGTTTCATTTTTTATAAAAGGGGAGAAAAGAAGACAAACCTGAATAGGGGGGAAGAGTGTTCATGGAGAAAAAAGGGGCCAGGGTGGGAAGGAACAAAAAGAAGAATTCTTTAAGTTCCGAGGGCTACAGGAGCAGAGGAATGGAGTTCAGGTCAGGCATGATGTATAAAGAAATAGGTAGTAAAGAACACATTCAGCACAGTATCTGCCTAAACGGAGATGGGTAGGGATTAGCAAACTGAGGTACGAATCCCTGTACCCTCCTTTGGAGCAGACAAATGGGGCCATGCTGGTGTGGCCAGCCCCCCTTGCGCCAAGCCCTTGGGTGGAGCACTTGGGTGCCTCAGACTTATCTGATGGGGAGCCTGATTTGATTCCAGGTTGCTTAATTGCCCACCGCTGAGTGCATATTTGTAAAATGCAATATTGCCTCTCAGGGACTTTCTCCCTGTTTTCAGCAAAACTGTATTTCCTGCTCATTAGGAATAACGCAGTTGGCATTTTTATAGGGGAACCACCCAAAACACGGTAGTCACGACAGGCCCAGTACATTCGGCTTGCGGGTAGCTTTTCGGATTTTTCTTTTTGATGGCCTCAGGGAAGCACAAAGAAGGGAAATCTCATGGAGGTTTTCCCTAAAGACTGATGGTTTTGCAGTAGCGCTGATTTATCATCCAAGAGACCAGTTCATAAAATAAAAATGTAATAAAACATAATGGGAATGGTTTTTCCTCATCCCGCCACATAGCTCTTATTAACATTAATGGGAATTGTGAGTTTGGAAAGGGGACGATGCCTGGTTTTTCCAAAGGCTTTATATTTAGACCGATTCAATGAGAGGGTCTCATGTGCTTTATTCAAGCACAAAATAGAATAAAGGGAGGGATACAGGGCCTCTCTTTGGAGAATACTATGCTTTCTGTCAGGGTAATTTGATTTATTTTACTGTTCAGAAGTGTGGAGACAGAGCAGGGGAGCCATGAGACACAGAGAAGGGTGCTGTTTTATTGCTTAAGCCTAACGCACAGTGAATAAGTTCACTTATAATAATGATTTCAAAACACATCCTTGTAAAATGGATCTATTTCTCCTTGATTTAATATTCCATGTAGTATATCTTACTCTACCCCCAACTCTGACAACATATTAAAAAAAAAAAAAATCTCACAGGGGGGAAAAAAAGTAATGATTTTTTTTCTCCTAATTGAATCAGGACTTCGAGTCTCTCTCTGGGATTGAGCAATTGCCTCCAGAAACTGATTTCCCTCACTTGGTGAGTGTTGTCTTTGTGGGTGAGGGTCGCCCAGCAGCTAGCACATGGAAGTTTATTCTTTCTAATTAAAGAATATAGAACGCATTTTCGTGGTGCAAAATTTGAAAAAAACTCTCCGGAGGCAGAAAGAAAATAAAAACTGTCCATAACCTCATCATCCAGAAATACTACTCTGTTGCTACATTTTAATAGATGTGTATTTATATATATGAATGTTTATGTATGTTTTATGATCCTCACTGATACTGTATATAGATTTTTATACCTTGCCTTGTAAAATTATTTTATGATGACCGTTTTCCCATGTCTTTATACGGTCTTTGAAAGCATGGTTTTAATGGTGAAATAATTATATGTCCATTCCTTTAATTATCGTCCTGTGGCGGGATATTGCGATTGTTTTGCTAATAGCAAAAATCCTTTTGTATGCATTTTGGTGCCTGGAATTGACACAGAGTATTGTACGGTTAATAGGATCTGCTATTTTGAAAGGGAAAAATATTATGCTGCTGTTTTAACTTTTGTCAGTTTCACTGATAGACCAACAGAGCACTTATTCAAATGTTTATTTGCCCATGCGGTCGCTATTTGGTGACTAGACAGCATCGTACTTAATAGCACCGCATAAATCTGCACATCAGAGGCTGACGTTTATTTCAAACCATATTTAAATATTACCTGTGGGCCAGTGCTTCAGGGCTGGAAGTTACAGATGTGATTATGGAACTCTTAGGAACCGTTTGTTGAAAAGAGAGACATAATTATTCATGTATTGAGAGAGAAATTACAGTGTCCGTGTCCCAAAATGTCTGTCAAGTCTGTAGGCTCATGACAAAAACCCATGTTTTCTTAGCAATTGGAAAGTAAAGGTGTTGTCTTGATAGATTGGGTGTTGCTGATACCAGATACCGCTCTAGCGAAGTTCGGCTGAGAGCTGCTCTGGGTTCTACAAGAACAACAACTCTTCTGAGTTTAACTGAGCCAAAACCCAAATGCTAGAAGAAAAAAAGAAAAAAGAAAAAAATAAATAAATAAAGCCATGCTGGAAGAAAAAAAAAAAAAAAGCCTTTTTGGCAAATCCCCATGACAGTGATTATGAGCTCTAAATAAATGGGATAGGATGGGCGCTTTTCTTTTAGGGACTCTAAATTCTCTTTTTTATCCTCTCTCCTATGCTCACCCACCTCTAGTTGTGAATTCTAAATTTACAGTGATTTCCAAACCAGACAACACTGGGGTATTCTGATGAGCTTTACAAATGAGCTCTTCTGATGGCCCTTACCTAGAGCTACTGCCCGGGACTCTTTTGGGGGCGGGAGTGAAATTATTAATGATACTTCTCTGTTGTCTTGTTACTCGGAAATCCAACCAAATGGATGTATTGTCTTATCTAATCAGCCTCTATAACTTACTCGCACTAAGTTGCAAATGACTGCTCCTGGCTTGCAAATCTTACTCCTTGGCATTGTTGGCATGGTGACTGGAAACCAAACCAAATACCATACCCCCTGCTGTTGCTCAAAGTGTTTTGAGCAGGATAATTTCTTGCTGTATAGGAATACCCCACGGATTGCAGAATGTGTAGAACAGCGATGCCTTCTGTAACAGGTACACTCCGAACGTGACAACTTCCCCCAAAAAATGTATGCTGATATTTTCACTAGCCCTTGTCAGGGAAGCATGGAAGAAATAAGAAAATGAATGGCATGGCACCTCCCTTGAGGGAGCTTATGATCACTTAGTGAGACAAAGTACACAGTTACGATCCAGAATAGAAGATGATAAGGACAGGACAAGCAAAGATCTAGTAGGGGCTATAGGACAGAAGGGAGTGATGAGTTGATGTTCTATCTATCTTTTAATTATTATTATTATTATTTTTTGGGGGGGGATGTCTGGGTAGCTCAGTCGGTTAAGCGTCTGCCCTTGGCTCAGGTCATGATCCCAGGGTCGTGGGATCAAGCCCCGCATCAGGCTCCCTGCTCGTCAGGGAGCCTGTTTCTCCCTCTGCCTGCTGCTCCCCCTGCTGTGCTCTCTCTCTCTGACAAATAAATAAAATCTTAAAAATAAATTAAAAAATAATTTTTACTTAGGTTTTACAGGCAATATAAATATAATTAATATATAATAATAATATATAATAATAATTAATATAATCACATGTAAAGGCGTATGTCAAAAGCAACAACATCATTATTTGCCTCCCCAAAGGCAATCACTTTCAGTTTTGTTAGCTATTTATTTTCTGACATTCATTTGATTCTCTAAAACTATATGTATATAGTTATTTCTTGATTTACTTTTTAAATGGTAAGCCGCCTATTATGATATATTAGGATTTACTATTCTTACGTTCTCACATACTACCACTATGTTTTTATATATAATATATAATATTTTCTTTTTAATATATTCTTTACCATTGAGTATATTATTTAATCATTTAATAGAGATAATTACATGTAATTTCTTTCTTTTTTTTTTTCTGTAAAGAACAACTCCACTCCCTTTTGGAAATGTGCTCCTTATCACTGTTCTCCCACCAAACTCTCTGAGAGAACTCTCTCTTTTTTAATGGAAGACAAAATTTCTCCAAGGAAACGATCTTCTGTCCCTTTCTCTTTCTTCCCCTGGGTTTTGACTTCTTCTCATTTTAGTTTAGTCTGAGGATGGTGCCGGAAAGGAAGTGGATGTTTATCTTCCATCCTCCTCATGTCATGGTCTCGCCGACTCTCCCTAAAGTTGGTTGTGTCCGAGGGTTGGAGAAGGCTGCACAAAGTAGTGACTTCAGAGATGGTTTTCGTAAATGACTCACTCCTGTACAGATAGGTGGGACAAGAAGGAAGTCCACTCAGAGGGTGTGACAGACACAGGGACAAGGTGGAAGAAAGGCCTTGGACTCTCTCATCCTGTGGAGGAGAAGGGGACACTCAGGGACATAACGAGGCCTCCGTGCACAGCGTTCCACCAGTGAGGGCCTTTCAGGACCCAGTGAAATGTGAGGAGATGATAGTGACTTATATAAAAAATTTTAAGTGCTTACTAGAAGACACACCAGGTAGGAGAGTGGTGCAGCCTATCTGAGGGTGAGAAATAAGATTTTATTATCCCTATATATACTGTCCTTTCTGCTTTTGATGGAGGCATGGCACTTGCTTCATCAGTGTTGGTTGGAATAATTATCAAGATGAATCGATTAGCTTTCAAATGAGTATATCTGACTCTCAGAGGCCTATGATCACCTCAGAAATAGTAACCTTACCCCAAGTTGAATCCTGCTTGCCTATAGAAGGTCGCTTGGTCTCTCCAGACTGCAGGAAGGGCCTCATTCTCCCTGCCCATGTTGGCGTCCGCAAGCCCACTGCCGCCCTTCTCTCTGAGGAGGGCAGTAGAGTCCCACAAATCACGCTTCTTCCACCGGCTTTGTTCCCTTTTCATTATTCATGCTGGTTTTCCCTTTTTTTCCCCTGGACTCTCTCTTTTGTATAATTCCATCATCCATTCTGAGGGGAATAATATTATCTGCTGGGAAGGCCTCCCTGTCTGCAACGTAGCACACCTGTATTTAAACACGGGGAGTCCTAAATACAGAATGCCAGGACTGACAGCTGCCTCACAGATCAGCGCAAAACCCTTGCCTCTTACAAAACCTGAAAACCATAAAGGTGACTTGACTTGCTCAAAGTCTCAAGTTAGGTATGAATAGCATGGAGACTAGACTTCATGTCTCCAAACTCTGTAGCTTCTGCTTATAGGATTTTACTCATTTTTGGCAACTTGTGCCCACAGTGTGTTTACCAACAAAGGAAGTAGAATTCATCGTCATGAAATTTTATTATTATTATTATTTTTATTTTTATGTTATTTGTTTAGGTAATCTCTACACCCAACGTGGGGCTTGAACTCATGACCCTGAGGTCAAGAGTCACAAGCTCTACCATCATGAAATTAAAACGTTTGCTCAAGTTTTTTTTTAAATATTGCCTTTTCTATCCCATTTCCGTTTGCACTAAAAGTAAAGTAGGATTCCCTTCCCCCCTCATGAGAGGATTTACTTATTTTTCTTAATATGTGCCATGTATTATATACCATGTGAGGCTTTGTGAAGGATATAAAAATGGTAAAAATACAACGTCTATTTGGAGAGATAAGATATAAACCAAAAATAGCCAAACAAGTTAAAATAATATAAAATCATGAAGGAAGGGTCGTTCTAACCAGTTGCCAGGTTAGTTATACTAGTTACTAGGTGAATAAGAGCTCTGACTTCTGATGGGAAAGAGTTTGCAGAGGGGAAAAGTGAGAAGCTGACATAGACCTTGAAGGATGGGTTGATGTCTGCAGCAAAGGTGGGGAACAGAACATTCCAGAAGGAAGAACCGTTCGTTCATGACGCTGATGCCATCCTGGGCCAGATACTGGCCTAGTGGTAGGCAGGTAGACACACTCTCAAGGAATCCAGAATCCAGCAGCCCGTAACTTCTGCCGCACTACAGCGGAGCTTTCGGAGGGCCTGGCTAACCAGAAAACTTACGATGTGTGGTAGGAAATAAGGCTGGGAGAGATGCTCAGGTCTGTGCTTGGGACGGCATAGGCGAGGCACCCCTGCAGTACCGCCGAGATGGAAGAGACACCAGCGGTCTTTGTTCAGGCCACGGGTAATGCCTGAACCGAGAGGCTAAGCTCAGGGTTCTCCTGTGCAGAAATCTGTTTGGAATGGAAATGCAGGGCCATCATAGAGGTTGAGAGAAGAAGCCGGATGAGCTCGCAGGCCCATCCTAGACCTCTGACCGAGAGAATACGAATGCTCACAGCAAGGCTACTCAGAATGCACCGCGTCTGTTTACTGGGCAACAGGGCTCGATCGTCACCGCCACAGTCACTCCGTCACAGGACACACACAGATGGGCCTGTCAGGGGCCAAGAGCCCACTTTCCGAAGACAGGGGATGGAGCTTCATGAGTAGGAGACCTTGTGCTAGGTTCTCCCTGTCCTGTCCCCAGTGCTGAGCCTTCCCCCCTGAGCGAAGGTGGGCTCTCCCACAGCATCCAGGCTCAAGGCCGGAGCAGAGGTAGAGCCCCAGCTGGAGGCAATTCCGTATTAATTAGGATCCTGCGTGGAATCTTCTTCCTTCCTCCAAACCCATCTCTCCCCACCTTAACAACTGTTCTCCTGACCTTCAGTCACAGGACTCTTCCCCTCGCTTTTGCTCAAGTTGCTGCCCTGGTCCCCATCAGGAGTGGGGCTCGGGGGCATCCGGGGAGCAGGGAGTGTCGAGAACGCTGCCCCTGCCCTCGGCTTCTGCGCAATGCTGGTGGAGTGGGTGGTGTGTCTGTAATAGGTCTGTAGAAAAGAATGCATTGATTTCTCTGCGGATTTTTTTAAAGGCTTTGGGACATGACTGAGGGAATGGCTAATTACTATTTATGACTGTTTCATTCGGAGCTAATTGCCGGAGCTGCTGCAGACGCCGGGGGGCCTCGCTGCTGCTCTGCTCCAAATGTGCAAACAGTCATAAAATGGTCGATGGGGGCTGATTCTTTGCACACCACTCCTGAAACTGATTCTGTGTGTGTGTGTGTGCGTGTATGTATGAGTGCATGCATGTGTGCACACACCCGCAATTGCACAGAATTCAAGGAGCCCAGAGGTAATTCCCGAAAATCCTCTATTTTCAATAGATCATAGGTGTACGCGAGGGCGGACGTGTCCTTGTGTAATTAACCATGCTAAATACGGCATTCCTCTGACACCTGAAACAACTAAGGGATTTCAGTGCTTGCTTCCCCCCTGGCTTGACCAAAGGAGCAGGGACAGCGAGTGTATGGAAAAGTTAGCTGGATTCATCAAAGTTCGATTAAAGTAAAAGGAAACATGTAGAAATATTAAATGGAGACTGGAGGGGTTTCCCCCAAGTTATGCTTGGGCTTTCCTTTAATTGATTTTCCGACTTAGTGTGAACTCAGGATGGCTGCAGTTTATAGGGGCAAGTCCCTGGATGCAGGGCGGCCAGAACCAGCCGTGCACATCTGGTCAGCAGCTTTGGGTCCTGGCGGTGAAAGATGGTCCCAATGTGTGTCCCCAGCCCCCAGGCACCGACCTTCCTCCACAAGTGTGGGGCAGCAGCAAGGGGAAACAGACTGTGGCGTGGCTTGGGGAGACTGGAGAGGATGGTTCTCTACGTCTCTGCTGTCAACTAAAGGAAATAGTCTCACAGTCCAGGACCATTTCCAGCCAGTGTCATTGTTTTTTTCTGGGTACCACTGTATGCTCAGGGAATCCTGACCTTCATTTATTTTTATTTTTTTCTTTTTTATAGAGAAGAACGAGCAGTGTATCAATCAAGGGTATATATGAGAGTCTCACTAACCGATAACCAATTTAACGCTCATGAAGGGTTGGTTGGTTGCACATCTCCGCGATGTATGTAACAGGGCCAATTAATAAGCAGCTAATTGGTGAAAAGCAGCCTTTCCTGAGTTTGGCTTCTCTAAGGGCCTGGGAGGGAGATCTGGCAGGATTTTTCGCACAGGGCAAGGGCAGGGAAGTGCTTGGAGGTGAGACAGAAGCAGGTGGGACAGGAGGGGGGAGAGTGCTGATGCAGGCATCTGAGGGACATTAAGAAAGACTGAGACCCTGCTCCTGCCCAGGTCCCCGGGACAGAGAATGTTTGGGACAGATCCCAAGCCTCTGGGCTCCCAGTCTGATGAAGATACCTGGAGTTCAACATGGACGCAGATGTAGAGTTGACCTCTTCGGAGGCAACCTGCAGGATGGGCAAGGAGGGGCCCAAAGGGAACCCTAACAGCAGGAGCCGGGGGGTCTTGCTCCTTGGAGGGTAATTCCCCAGCCCCATTGTGGGTGATCCTGGGACAGAGGGGGCATTTTACAATCTGAATGCAACTGAAGGTCTCTCCATCACTGAGACAGGGTTTCAGAGTCAAAACTAAGGGCACTTAGAAAATTTAAGTAATGTGATTTTTTTTTTTTCCGCACCTGAATGCAGTAAATTAAAATCCATCCTCATCGCACAGGTTTAGAATTCAAATAACAACAACAAGGAAATACATACACAGGCCTGGGGTAGGGTCACAGATTACCTGAAATAATGTTTCCTGGTTGTCGGTTGGGTGCCGATAATGGTTATTCTCTTAAGTTCAAATCTCACAGACCCCTTTTGGGTTTTGTGGAGGGTGTGAGAATTAGAAAGCTAAATATGGCAGAGTTCCTATTAAGGCACATTCAGACTTGTGGGAAACAGATATGTGAATAGCAGATTTGAATGTGACGTCATAAGCACGTAAGTAAGACTTCAGAGCTGAACATTTATCCTTTTTAATTTTAGTTTCTATGGACATCTGAGTTTAAAGTACTCTTATGTGTTAAATATGTCTGCCTTTTCCCTAGGGATTAGTTTCCAGTATTGCATTCTTTTAAAATATTATTTTTATACCCTTATAAAATATATATTGAAATTTTTTTTTTTTGCAAGCTCATTCTAAGAAAGTGTGTATTAGTTTGCTACAGCTGCTATAAGAACGTTCCACACCCTGTAGCTTAAGCAACAGAAACCTATTGCGTCCCTGTTCTGAAGGCTGGAAGTCCAAGATCGGGGCATCGGGAAGGCCAGGCTCCCTCTGAAGGCTCTAGGAATGGATTCGTTCAGGCTTCTCCCCTTACTTTTGATAATTCCTTGGCTTGTGGAAGCATATCTCCAGTCTTCCCAGGGCATTCGCCCCAGTTGTGCCTAGATTTCTCTTTTAATGAAGACACCAGTCATATTGGGTTAGGCATTCCACCCTAGTATGACCCCATTTCACTAATTACATCATCAATGACCCTATTTTCAAATAAGGTCATTTTCTGAGGTCCTGGGGATTAGGATTTCAACATATGACTTGGTGGGGGGGAGAAGGGTGCAGTTCAACCCCTAACAGAGGGTGTCATTTCTTTTCTGTCATCTTTTATTCCTCTAGAGACCTCCCCTTGGAATTCGTTCACCACTGTCCTAAGTGAGTCCCACATATATGCCATCTTTCTGAATGAAATGCCTCACTAGCATCATTTACAAAGACACACTGTGATGCCTATTCTAGAAAAGGTCTATAGGTAAAGAAAGGGTCTATATTTTCCATTTTCTTGCTAATGACTTTCAGGATGCCTGTCTACACTTCCTGTAGCAACTATGGAGCACTGTACGAGATTTGGCTAGATGGTTTTCTTCTCTCTGAGTCTTGTAGATAGTTAAAACTGACCGCTTCCCTCTTGGGACAATTTCATTTGTTGCTGGTGATGGTCATTGCTGGGAGCCTTGAAAGTCAAGGAGAGCCTTGACTGGTGGAGTATGTCTCCACTCTAGTGGTTCCTTTGGTTCTTTCAGTAGCTCCTCGAAATGTAACATATAGGTCTAGTTATTTAGCATATGCTTCCTGCAAGCTCTCTAAGTGGTATTATATAGGAAGCATGGACAGACTACCAAGTCTTTCTCTCCTTCATGGCCAGCCCACATCTGTTCATTGCAAGCACCGGTCCATCTTTAGCTGAATTCAGCACAGTCATCTCTATCATCTTCCACATCCTGCCTGCTTGAGTTTTCTCAGACTTCAGCCAGGCACCAGATTCCATGATTCTCTTGAAGGCAGTGAACACATTCACGTTAGTCTGGATGCTTTTCTTACTGGCCCAGAGGGAATGGAGGTTGTAAGCCCCACTACCATTGGAACAGTAGAAGGTAGACTCCCAGCAAAGCAAAATCTCTCTCTGAAAACAGTCATCTCCACAAATTCTCACTTTCTGTCACCTTTATACAATATGCACACTTTTTTGGTATGTTAGGTATATTTCAATAACAAAGTTGAAGGCCTTACCTAACTGCTACTATTACATATTCTTTATTCATGGTGTATCTTAAAATTTGTTCTATTTTTGAATCTCAATAACTCTATTAGCTAGGAAGGCAGGTAACAGCATCCACATGTGACAGATGAGGAAGTCAAGGTCCAGAGAGAATAAGTAACTCACCCCAGTACAGATGACGGCTAAGTTACGATGGGGTTGGGACTAGAAACTTAATTTTCTGATCATGTGCCCACAATGAATGGTTTTCAATAAGAATTACACAACCCTGGGATGATGTGGTAGATGTGGGGGAAATGATAGATTGGAGGAAGGGAAATGTGAAGTTTAAAAAAAAACAAAGCAGTTTTCCAATAAGTTGATTTGCTTCTTGTTGCATTCATGGTATTTCAAATAAAGGAGTTTTTGAGATTTTTGTATTTTTCAAAAAAGGGCATGGGCAAAAGAAGACTAAGGAAAATGACACTCAAAATACTCTCATTCACTAGACCCATATTCTTCCTCAGCTTGCATAGCCTGCCAGGTTGACACACATGGATGGTAGGCAATGCACTTGACCGTGATGACATTTATACTGAGATAAAAAGTGAATTTCTTATTCCAGTTTAGCTTTTTTAAAAAGTTAGCAGCATAAAAGGTACTATAAAATCAGAGCTAATAAAGCTAATAAAGACTTGAAGAATTAAAACCCCAAGGACGTTTCCTTTTCAAAAAGCTAAAGAGCTAACTAAACAAAAATAAACTGTAAACATGAACTCTTCCTCCTCCTCCTGCCCCTCCCCCACCTAAGCCCCTCTGATTTTTCTGGTTTATTTTAAGCCCACGGAGAACAAAACCCTTGCTGTTCCTTAACAAGTGAGAATGACTTGCCCAGACACACAATAAAACATTTGTGGCAAGCAAGCATGCATGCCCTTAACCCCGATTTTGCTCAGCACAAGGTACTCTGGCTGCCTCATTCAACAAAGGGCCTTCTGTCCCCACTCCTTGCCGAGGCTGAATGCCAATTGTCTTCAGTCTGATTGCTCCTTGAACCCCACTCCTCTCAGTGGCTGGATGAGAGTACCACCCAGAACACCAAGACCCATTGGGCTGAACTAAGTGAGGATATTATTTTAAATTAAGTTCCCTTTATCCTTCGTTTTTTGAAAATGTAAGGTGTGTCTTTGCTTTGCTTCTCTTCAAGAAGTGTTCACTCAACCCACCCTTCAGCCCCCTTCCCTATAACAGCTGCTTTTCCCACCTGGTGGGCCATGTTACCTCTGATCAAGATGGCACGAGGCTAACGCAGACTCGATTCTGTTAGATAGCCTCCCCACATTCACATTATTGTAAGGTACAGTAAGAAGCATAGTTAATATGAAACAAAACACCCAGATAGCAGCAAATTGAAGAATGCTATGGAGAGGGAGAAGGAGAAAATACATCGAAAAGGTATTATGGAGAGGCATTCCCTTAGAAAAGAGGACATTAAATGGCCTTTTGACAACCTCTTGATATGAAATTCCTCCCAAATCTAAAATTCTTCCTGGGTCATCCTCTATTCTTGTCACTCAGTTTTTTTAGAAAACTAGAATAACTTATGTCTAATTATGGAAACAATATGTTGTTATAATTTTTAAAAAAAGACTACAAAGGAGAAAATGAAAAACCCCACAATTTGGAGGTATATAAAGCAGATTTCTCTCTGTGTGTTTCACATAGACACACAATACAGTTTATTTGGTAAATTATCTATTTTTAATAATAATTTGCTATATATTATATATAATAACTTGCTATATATTATATATAATAATTTACCATATATTATATATAATAATTTACCATATTCACTAATAATTTAATAATAATATACTATGGACATATTTTATTGATAACAAATATTAACATCTGGCTGGAATTTTCTATCATATATCATATTTATTTAAACAATCCCCTATAGTTGATCTTTTTGGTCAAACTTTTTGATATTCTAAATAATATTGTAATTATTATAATTATAGTAATAATTATTATTATTAGAGCTATACTTAATTTTATGGGGAAATAAGTAGAAGAGGAATTTTTAAAGTAACAGGCAATGTAGATTTCAAAATATCTTGATGTTTATTGTGGTCCAGGAAAATTATTCCTCCTCCATTATATATCTCTTGAAAGGCACTGCAAGATACTTTATGGATACTACTTTGAATGAGCAGAGCTCGTCTTACATCTTATTAGCCCTAATGCACCTTTATCAACCTATCTTTAATTTAAACTGTTATGCACAGAATACAAATAAGAAAACGCTTTCATGTGCTTATGCTGGAATATATTCATGTATCCAACATGTTTCTGCTTCTGTTTGCTTCATGATTAGTTCAGTGTTATAGTGGGGAGTCCATACCTTATCTATTGTGAATCCCATTCATTTGGGGGGACAGTGTGTAGCCTGTTCAAGAAGAAAGTCTTGAGCACATTATTTCATTTGCAATTCCTTGTGTTCTGCTTGGAAATGTTTATCTTAAAAGAAGCTAGACATCGTTATCTCCACAGCAGTATAACAACAGGGTTATCATGCTGCTGGGAATGAGTGAAATTGTCTGGTTATTTGTAAGAGAGGCCTTAAAATTATATTTTAAGTTATTTAGCTTTAGGGGACTGAGGGCCATTTGAAAATTAAGTTTTGCTTTTCTCAAAGATTTTTTTTTTTCTGCCAGACACTGTGTTTTGTCATACAATAATCATCGATTTCTTAATTGTGCTCTTGATTCTTTCTTAGCAAAATAGGACGGCAAATTTGATTGAAATCATTATAGCTAGGTAGGCTTACTGTCAATACAAGTGTTTTCTTCCTTTCCAGTTTGCAGCCCAAGGACAAATAATTCAGCCTCCTGAGATTGCCTTTCACTGCCCCTCTCCTTCAGGCGTGCGCGCGCGCACACACACACACACACACACACACACACAACATCATAAGGCCTTATCAGGAATGCTTAGCCCATCTTTTGTCCTTTCCTAGTTCAAATAGCTATTTATTTTTCAGCATATAAAGAAAGAACTGTGGGTAAATATTGTTCTAGATCTGAAACAGATGTCTTAAAGTAGTGTCTCACAGCTTTAACCCTTTGCCCAGTAAACCAAAGAAATAGAAAGCTAGAGCTTGAAGTTAACTATTAGCTAAGTTTGGGTACCAGAAAGCAGGTGTTTTGATTGACTATCAAAAGCATCTAATTCCCAATACTCAACTGCTATATTAAATAAACACATTTATCAAATTTACTAAACATTTGCACAGCAGTTTGGTAGTTACCCTTGGCACGAGGCATCAAATAGGTCAGGACATTGTGGGATCTACCAATAAATGGGACCAAGAGAATACTTAACAGCATCATTAATAACATTATTGATGATTTTATACACATGAAAAGATACACCCATGAAAAGAGGATCAGCTCTAACCTCAGAAACCTCAGTTCCAGATTAACCCCAGAATAAAGACATCATTTCCAGTTTTAATTTTCGGGAACAAATCTGAATCTGAGCCATTTGCCTCTGCTTTCTTTTCAAGGAGGAATGGGCTGTTCATAGAGACGTTCCTCTAAGGTATAGCCAAGCCATTTACTTCCTTACTAAAATGAGTTCTGATCCTTCTTCACTACTTTCTCTATAGGTTGGTAAATATATACACAAAAATTAGTCTGGTTTACATGATTTATCTTTATCTTCAGAAGAAAAAATGATGTTTTGGTATCGTATTCATAAATTTTAAATAATAGAAAGTTCTGCGTATCACTGGGGAACAAACCAGGGAAGCAAAATTACTACGGGTCGTATAGTATAAAAGATTTATTTTAGATCTTACACGATTTGGGGAGCTGGTGAAGAAGTTTATGGAAATCTGTTGCCTCTGACTCTGGGGGTGGGAATGACATTGTCATAGGTCAGTGGAGCCAACAGTGGGATAAAAGCTGGGGTAGATAAAGGATCAACTGGAATTTGTGAGCAAGTAGACCTTGCGTGTGCTTCTCACTGTATCCAATCTCAACAACAAAGGATGCACTTTTCACAAGGAGGAGGAGATAGGTGGGGCTTCGGGAGGGAGCTGCAGACATAGCTGCTGCTCCAGGGTAATTAGATAGTCAAGCAAATCAGCAGCTTTAAGAGCCTGAAGCAGCAGCTTCAGAGCCTGACTTCCTCCTCCCCTCACTTGGCATTCCAAATCTCCGTATATTTCTCGTGGGTCACCTAACCCACAACCCCCAGAGAGGCGAATTCTGGCAAACACTGTTCCAGTCTCATTCAGCTGGCATAGTATAAAACCAGTACAATCAGCGATGTTCAGTTTTGAGACTTACTTTCCATCTTGCCTGAAACTTCATACCTGAGAAGTCGCCATCTTGCTTCTCATTCACTCCAACTCATACTTCTTCATATTACCATTTCTTTTTATTTTTCGTGACTGCTGATTCAAATGTCCTTCCCTGTGTTTTTTCACCTGGTAAATTTCTAATAATCTATAAGGACAGCTCAAATATCTCTTACTCCGGGAAGTTTTCTTCACTCCTACAGGCAAGGCTATTATTTTTGTTTTTTAAACCAAGCACTGTGTGTTGTGACTATTGTTTATCTTCCTGTTCGTCCCAGTAAAAAAGAAGTTCTTTTTTGACAGGTGCTACAGCCTTCTTACCAGTCGGTTCTTACTGTGCAACATACATGCATTTGGCATAAAAGTCGAATGCATTTGGCGTAAATGAAAAGATAATCTGAGTTTATAATGTATGGTGGAATGGACATGCATGTTCTATTATTATAATAAAATTTCCAAGAATTACTGCAAGATCATACTTAGAAGGAAACAATACATTATCCTGTCTCGATGAAATACCGTCTAAGACATCAAATAACCATAATAAATTCGTCAGAAATCTCAATTACAGAGATGTTTCGCAATATGGAAGAAAATGTCCTTGAAACCAGCAGTGAGGGCGGTCCCGGAAGACGCTGCTCTAGGCTCTCCTACAATCTGGGGACTCTCTGTAAGTCAGATAGCTACACGGGTGTGCATGTTCTAGACCCAGATAATATTTTGTTTCCTTTTAATAGTTCCAAAAATGCAGTTGGAAGTGTAATTGTAATATAGCATGTCTATAAACAGTAATTATACTTCTTAATTTTAAAGATGAAAGAATGTTTTGACCTAAGTCTTTCCATAAAATCATTATTGTACAAAGAGAGTTGGTGTTTACGTGGGCCTTCAGTAATTTGTTGAGAATTTAAATTTTTCAAAGTATTTAGTTAATTGTAGGTCAAGGAACAAAAATGGTTTGGAAATATTTTCAACAATAATCACTAATACTATTTTTATCTCTTTTACCTCTCTTTTAAAAATAGAGTTAAACAGGAAAAATGATCTTATGGAACATTCTGATTAATGAACAATTTCTATGCTGATTAGTGTAGCAAAGGGCATCTGAAAATATGTAGCTTAGAGTTCTATGAAGGTTTATTTTTTGTTGTTGTTGTTGTTGTTGTTTTTAGGATGGCTCTTTCTTTCTTTGTCTCTTTGCTTTAGCTTTACAAAAACTCAGAGCCAAACTGGGTACTTATTTCAATAATTAACTTAGTTCTGGTTCCTAGAACAGTTACCTCCTTTCTTTTCCATAT
Source organism: Potos flavus (assembly GCA_028534135.1). Taxonomy (NCBI): domain Eukaryota; kingdom Metazoa; phylum Chordata; class Mammalia; order Carnivora; family Procyonidae; genus Potos; species Potos flavus. The sequence goes on along the minus strand of CM052886.1, from coordinate 125,443,050 downwards.
AACTTTATATTTCCCTTTATATATTTTATAAACTCATCAATCTATTTTTCTATCACCTATCTATTTATATGAATCTGAACTCTGTGAAATTCCCATATTTTTAAGTAGAAAATGTTCTAATATAAATTCATATGATAAAGTGTTGGCAGTTTCATATAGTAAGCATATTGTAGGCCGTCTTGATTCCTTCTGTAGACACCAGTCTTAAGTTTTAAAAATAGGTAGTGACCTTATTGATTTTACTTGTCATAAACTAGTGTGTGGTACATTGGAATAGAGAAGGACATGATGATTTTGTAGAAACAAGACAAACAACAAATTTGTTGGGAAACCCTTTTTAATTAAAATACCATGCAGTTGATATAATCAATTCAAAGAATTCTTTGGCATCATTTCTTATTACATGGAATAAGGGAGGTGAAAGTTTATTTACTCCTAGATTTTAACAAACTTAAGAAAAATGCATTTTTCTTTTTAAATTTTATTTTCTTCTGATGAAACTTGCCATTGTTATTACCAAAATGTATTTTTCTTCCTGTGAAAGATACACTAACCACACAATGTATAGGAGATGCAGTGGTTGAGGTGCCAGGAAGTAAGGAAACATAGCTCACTGGTGTGGTGCAAACAAAAACAATATCAATACCTTCCCCATTAATATTCTAGAGTATGGAGAGACTAACTTGGTTTCTACCAATGGAAATAACATACATGTTTAAAAAGAGGAGGGTGAGTTTAACAGGGTTAAATTGCCAATAAGTAGAGCAAGACTTATTAATTATTTCTTGAGTTAACATCTGTATAAGAATTTAATTAAGAAAAAAGTATCCAATTTATGATTAAAATAGAACATTATAGACTCCGTGTGACCCTTGTCATGTGAATGACAATATAAGGATAAATACAGGAGTAATGGAATATATTGCACAGGAATGTATGGAATATGGGAAGACACACAATATCATAGAGATGCCTGTTTGTATAAATTACTGGAGCTATTGAATGTAATGCCAGTAAAAATGCCACTCTTATTTTCGGGGGACAGAAAAGGTAATTGTAAAATTTACTTGGAAGAGCAAACAATAAATGTATCTAAGGAAAACTTTAAAAAGAAGAGCTAGTGGAGGGAAGGGTACCTAGACCTACCAGAAATTAAAACACACAGTAAAGCTTCTATAACTAAAACAGAAAATATATTAATGTAGGAAAGACCAGGGAAACCATTAGAAGAGAAAATCTAGACATAACCCTGTTTTCATATGAAATGTAGTATTTTGATTTTCTAAGTTATATTCTACAGTAAAAGGACTCAAAGAAACCAGTTCTTCTTAAAGAAAAGGCTTACTCCAAGGCTGGGACAGGAATGATACCAGCATGAGTGTCGACTATTTAGCATGCCAGAAAGTTCTTTATAACACTCTACTTACTTTGATGTATGCTCGAAATTTTCAATAATAAAATATTCTTACAAAGTATGGTCTCAGAGAAATAGTTAAACATTCTAATGGTTTATTTGGTTTAGCTCTAAAATTATAACTGATTAATATTAATTTGAAATATAGTTTTTCAGGGTGAGCCTTTGCTGGGAAAATTTTTTGAGACAAAGGTAAAGAAAAATAGATTAGCTATATTCCAAAAATCAGGTCCTTTTGATACTTTATATACAGTAGTTGGTCAAGTTGAAGATTCTAAGGGATTTTCTTCTGATATAGAATATATGCACCTATAAGAAATTATAGAACTTGATAATGCACTTTATTTATTATATAGTTTTTATAACTTGATTTACAAATACGCTATAAGTCAAACTGATTATGATTTTGGCATAGGACTACATTGGTGGAACAGACTAGAATTTAGGAACAGATTCAACTGTTAAAAATTATGCCATTCTTTGTAGAATAAAATGCTAATAACACAATATTAGGAGAACATGTATTGTGAGTTTATTTTGCAGTGTCAGGGATGAGTTTCTGTGGCATCATCTATATTTTTTTAGGTGGGAAACAGCAGAGCATACTAATGAGACTCTTTGCCAGGGTTTTCAGTGAAGATCTTTAAGTAATGGGAAGAGATCCAGTGATCTCTTAGAGAATCAAACCCATTTAAATTTCTCTGATATTTCATGAAAACTTCTGGTTTCTTTAACACAATTGTGGAACAAATAATATAGTAAGAGAAACATAAGCCATTTTTGAATGTTATATTTATAGATTATGACCAAATATAATCACAGTTACCTGAGTGATTAGGCAAAAAGGAAGCAGATGTTAAATATTTACCTATTCGTGGAACTATTTAAACCGTAATAGATGAAGCAAGTTAATCACACACACACACACACACACACACACACACACACACACACACACACAAGCAACCACAAAGACTTGAGGGGAAAAAAACTACAAAATTCTTTAAAAAGAAATTTTGCTAATTAGAGCTTAAGTTTTTGGTAGTGACTTCCATTAAAACGTCATCTTTCAGACATGGATGATCACATGTCATAAAAATGTTGAAATAGTCTGCAAGAAAAAGTTTCAGTAACTGAGGAGATAAAATGATGCCTCTTCTGAGGTTTCGCATGCTCAGACTCCTACACTTTTTTTTCTTTTAGCCCCGCCACTGCCATGTCACTCCTAGCTTGCAATTTGAAGATTTTAAGCCAGCAGCCCCAGCTAAAGAGCAGAAGGACAGCTGAATGTGGTTGATATGCAGAGAATCCCTGAACTAAATTTTACCTCTGCACGTTCCCTTAAGTGACTGCTTGCCTCGCGTAATCGTACAATTCTACTACTTCCTGTGCTCCAAGTCTGATTGGAAACCTGAGTCCTGGGTAATGAAACATGGCAATCCCTCCCCAAACAGCCCGTGTTGCAGAATTTAGCAGTTGTTCCATATAGGCTTAGTCAGTTAAAAGCTACTCTTTCCAATAGTGGTTCCTTTTCCAATGACTTTTCTAAGGTAAGATCCCAGAAGGTAGATGCAATTAAGACCACCATCACAACAAAGCTGCACAAGGTGATTTCCAAAGTGTATTTTAGCTCCCAAAGTATTTTTCCTTAAGAAATCCAGCTTGCTCAGGGTAACAGGAAGTCTGATAGTTTTAGTATTTCTTTTTTGCATATTTGGAGGATTTATATCACATCTTCATAGTCTTGGACCTGGGAAATAAAAGATCCTGAATTTACGTCTGCTTTTTAAGATGCAAATTTATACTGCGGGGAAGAAATTCTACCCCAAGAGTCTCAGTCCTAGCTCTAAAGAATGCCTCAAGGCATGGAGTAGTAAATTCAGTTTGTGGGAGTACCAGAGGGGGAGTATCAGAATGCGAACAAAAGGAAACAGTAGTGAATAAAGCAAAATTAATAGGAAATAAAGGGAGGTACAGATGAACGTGATAGGGAAGAGTAGAGGGGAAAGGAATGTTATCGTCAGACATGATACAGGTATGTCTTGAGGGATGTGGGTAAGTCTGTGGATCACAGGGAACAGGTTCTTTCCTGACTCTGACCCATGAGGTCCCATCCTGAGCACCCAGCCTGATGAGCTTTGAGAATACTAGGTGTATCACAAGTGGTCGTTACCCCACGGTTGTATGTATCGGTTGACTAGGGCCACCTGTGTCCATGCACGCTGTCCCAACATAATTATTAATCGCATCCCTGTCAGAAGTGCCTTGATACTAAATTATATGATTAGTCTGCATGTGGGACTGCTTTTTGTGTTGTGTAGTGCATCTAATGTATGTGTGAGAAGGAAACAAATAGAACTTTCTTAACAAATCCCTGAAAATACTGTTTTACCTTATTACTTGATTTCACTGGGTTTCTCACGGTTTGGTCACCCCTATGTACCTTCAGAAGAAATGACTCAGGAAAGGGGCTTGAGCCTGTGAAGCCAGTATAACTTTGTCTCTCCTTGACATGTACATATATGTCCAGAGCCAAGGTTGTGATAAAAAAAAAAGGTTGTGATAAAAAAAAAGGTTGTGATAAAAAAAAAGGTTGTGATAAAAAATATATATATATATTTTCATATATTTATATATATATATGTATATATATATATATTTTTTTTTTAACCATCAACCTTGGCTCTGGAGCTGCCTGCGTCTCATTGTGTTTCAGTATGTTAGCAACCCTCAGTGCATTTTGATCGACTCCCTAACTTTGCTCCAATATCGATATACTTTATCCTTCCCCTTCACAAATGTCAAAGTTAATTGAACAAATATTTATTGACCCCCGCCCATTATGCTGCAAGTACAGCACTGAAGCGACTTGATAATACAGAAAGGACATTTTTCTTTTTAAAGAAACGAACACAACCAAAACGAATTCAAGCAAGTTCCATACAAAATAGAGGGTGGTGAACCTGGGAGGTCATCATACAGATCCCCTGTTTTGTATGAAGAATCACGGAAGACTGATCACAAGAGGTAGGCAGATGATCATGCTCTTGCAGCCAGGTCAGTAGTGAGGAAAGTCGAGGGCACATTTAGAAGGGAAGCACTGTGCTAGGATGAGCATACCCAAGAGGGGCCACAGTGGAGGATACCATTGAAGATAAAGAAAGCAGAGATTGCGACTCCTACCACATCTTCATTGGACCTCACCAATTTGTCTTGAGCAAAACCCAGATAGCTCTTGGGATAATTCTAGGGTATTTTTTTAAACTTAATCAAACTGTGACTCTAACTCCAGCAGCTGTTCCCAATGTAGTTTCTTTCCTGGAGCAAAGGAATACACCTTGATATCTGGTAGCCAATTATTGATTAGTTGGGGTTTTTTTTATATTTTAGTAAAAGACCACAAAAAGCAAACTGCTTTCAGTTTACTGAGCTAGAAATATACCTTCGCCATTCTATCTTGGGGCTATCGCTGGAGCGTTAATCAACCTCTCCATTCAACTAGACTTCATATCAGGCCCTCCACTGACATCAGGTTGCTAGTTCTTAGGGGCAGGAAGTGGCATCTCTCTTGTCTGTTTTGGAAAGAAAGAAGCATGTATGCCAGAGGTTGAGAAATACATTCCACTAATATTCAAGGGCCTGGCAGCTTGCGAAATGTCTAGGGCATGTTTTAATATCCTTTGCAAGATCAAGAAAAAGTAACTACAGCAGACCCTCTTAATTACCAAGAAGGAGGTACAATGCTTAGTGAGCCTCTTTGGGTTTTGAAGGCCACATGTACTCACTTTTGGACAATGTGAAAGAATACGAGTTTTGAGTGTGACTAAAAGCAAGAGAAGGCTTTGTAACACACAGGCCGTGCTCACTGTGTTAGATGCTCTGTCACTTGGGCTGTATGACCCAGCTGACTCCATGCTTCCTGGAGTATGTGTTGCAGAAGCATAAGCTCTGTGGGGCTTTCGTAAAGCCCTTCTAGCCGAATCACTTTATAGGCTTCAGGTTGTAGAATAAAATCGTGTCATCTTCAGTAGATGACAATTCTCCTTTTGCTAAACAGCTTCTGGCTTATCACCGGGACCTAGAAGAGGAAGAACACTTGTCCATGGACCCCTATGTTGCCCTGTAATGCAACCATCCACAGCAAACTGGGTGTTGTGTGGGCCCACCACGCTGTAGAGTTGGGTGTACACGACAGTCTTCTATCATCAACTTGAAGTGGGAAATGGGAAACGTCGAGAGCAGTCACTGAGGGTACCTACCCGTAAGCTGCATGGGAAGTGGCTCAGAGTCCCACGGCACCTGAACTTGGAACTTTGCTTTCTGTCTCTCAGCAATCGTATAGGGTCTCATTCTCTGGGATGCATTGACTAAAGAAGAAAAAAAGGTCCTGATTTACATAAGATTCTACATGATATGCTGAATCTAGCCAAAATAGGCATTTAAAGCAATTTCACCATATCCCAGGGAGGCCCTGAAACATAATAGAGAAGATAAGTCCTTCCAATGGCAAAATTTTTAGCACTGCTCATGTTTTTGTTTTTGTTTTGTTTTTACTTTACCTGTGATGGGAGATGTCCAGATATACAGATGTCCACGAATTCACGGGCAATAGTTATCAATTTCGCTGAATGGTAAAAACGAGGAAGGAACACGGATTGGAAAATCTGTAACAAGGAGCTCTAGGAGGCAAGTCTATGACTGTATCTCTTCAAATGGGCACTGGGTGTGAAGAAATTTGTGTCCACTGTAATTGCTCTTACCTAGAAGCATTAACAGAAGATGTTTGAACATCTGGGACAAGATGGCTCGTTCTGGGGATGTCAGTCATCCTCTTTCCCCAGTTACCCCCAACCTTGCATGATGAGCTTTGTGAAGAAAAGCAGCCATGGAAGCGGGCATGGAGATTATGCATGAACTCAGCAACGTAAACAGTGCTGTTCTGGCTCTAGGCACTGATGAATTCCCAAGCTGCCAACAGCAGGGATCCACCCTGAGCCCCCAACATGGCACACCGAGGGTGAGTCAGCCATCTGTTTGCGGGGTGGTTATGTTGGATGATTTCCTTCGTGGAAAGAGCAGCATTTCTTCTCACTAGAATAGACCCTTACTGTGGATAAGGATTGACCTTTCCTGTTCCAAATACTGCTTCTAAGACACCACCTGTAGACATGGAGCATCTTATTCACTGTCACCATACTCCACATAGATCGATTCAGAGCAGCTGCAACACGAGGATTCCGCAACGGGTTATGCTGATGGAAGGCGTCTGTCTTAGCACGTCTTCCATCACCAGCATCAGCTGAACGGTTGGAATCATGCAATGGCTTTTACATCTTTCGAGATTAGTTATAGTGCCAGCTGTTTGGGGGGAATGTCCTCAATGCTGCGGGACACGTTCCGAGTCAACAACATATCCGTGGGGACTTTTCCCCCCTAGCTGGTCGGCAGAGGTCTGGGAATCAAGAAATGGAATGTGAGCCTCTCCTTCCACAGCTCCTCTTAATCATCCACCAGCAAAATGTTGCCTCTTGTTTCCACAGTTTTGGGCTCTACTTAGACCTCTGTCTTGGTGTTTTAGTTTTCAGGGAAGAAATGCTTTCACCAGGGGGCACATACTGTTTCCATTATGCCCAAAGCTGAATCTGCCACCTGGCTATTTTGAGGTTATTCATAACATTAAACCATGAGGCAAGAGGGTGGAACAATTGATCTCATTAAGGGGGAATTCAGCGTCTACTGCACAGCCGATATAGGGAGGAATATGTTAGCAACAAAGGACAAGAAGTAATGAGTAATAAGAGGTACACCTCTTACCACCCTGCCATGTTTTGTGATATAAGTTCATTATAAACTACAATCCAGTTCAGTCAGGACGGCAAATGAGGAGATACCTCAGGAGCGAGGGTTTAGATTGTCCCACCCGGCAAGAGAACATGAGCAGCTAAGTTGCTTTCTGAGTCCAGTGAGAATAAGAGGTGGCTATTGGAGGAAGAACGTCATCTATACCAAATATGACCACGTGACCAACTGCAGAAAGGGTGTGTCGTCTAAGAGATGTCAACAACTAATATATATTTCAATATTCACTTTACAAGATCTCAGACGGGTGTGTGACTCCTCTCAAAGAGAAATGAACATCACCCAAATATGGATAAACGCGCTTTGTCTATCCTCTTTCAAGTAGAAGGTAAATACAGTTTGGTTATAGTGGGAATGACATCCTCCTGTTAGACAGATTTTGCCATTCTCTTTGTAAGTTAAATATGATTAAAAGAAGTGTGTAGGGGTGTCAGGATGACAGGAATGGACTATCCGATGATGGCAGTAGGTCAGTGTGGCTAAGCTACGAACTACATTTTCCAGAATCCTTTTCCCCGCATGGTTAGAGGTAAAAAGGGATAGTTGCACCAGGCTTGGAAGCAGCCATTATAATTGCATCGAGCTCCCGTGGTGAGCCGGTGGGTGGTAGCCAGCCGAGGTCAGTTTGCCTGCCCCCCTCCAAACCATCCTCCTGCCTGCAGTTCTGGGGTGCCATGGCGGCTGTAGGCTCACCAGTGGATACCTGCCTGCAGATCCATACAGATCAAGCTACACAGTGGCAAAAGCTTTGCATAGACCACTCTGGGAATCCTCTTTCTTGATCCCGTTCAGTGACTGGATACGCTTCCCTCCCCTGCTCTCACTACAAGCTCCATGTTGCTTCACGGATCACACATTTATGACCAGACCCTCCACCTCCGAGGTGCTTTACACAGAGTTGTTTCAGGATGTACCTCCAGCTGAGTTTTACAGCCCTGACCCCTGGTAGTTCCTCTCTACTTCTTGTCATTGCTCATGCCTTCCCTACCCAGGCCCGGGAGCCACATGGCCAAGAACCCAGAAATTGCTGCTGAAGTCATTTCTGTGTAGGTGCTGACTTGAAGGGCAGCTAAATACCTCACAAAATCCCCATCGCTCTTGCTTCAAAGTCTGATCTTCTCTTCAGCTGCCTGCCAGTCTGAGACTCACTCCCAGATTCCAGTTACCCTCAGTGATCAGGTCGAAGAAGTTTAACCAATGCCATCTCGTTCTCCTGCATGCTTCCGGAAGATTCCTCGCTGGGTTCCCAAGGCTGAGATAAATGCTTCACAGACACTCTAAATGAAATGACCGTAGTGTATAATATTTAAATATTAAGCGTATCAAATTATCTCTTCTCGAAGATAGAGATCATTCTTTTCCTTTTGAAAGCATCCGTATTTCCTATTTTATATAAGTTCAGACAAGCCAGGTATTTTGCAAATGTAGAAACCAGAGTTCCTCAGATCGGACGGGGCTCTAGGTACAAATGGAGTAAAATTAATAACAAAACGATAACAAAAATTGCCTTGTCTTAGGTTAACTGTTGGAATTAATTGTTGGAATTCGATTAATTGTTGGAACCTGGAGCGTACCTTCCTGAAAGAATCGCGAGTTGGCTAGCCCCTCTATACCAGGTCTCTGATACTTTTTTTGTTACTGTGTTGTGTGTTCCCTGGGGTTTCTCCAGGCTTTGTATTGATGGACCTTTCACGGCCCTGAAGCCTGCTCTGTCCCACGGCCCTGAGATTCCATTTTCTCTTCAGTGCTGCTGTTAGCCTGATCACAGGTGGCCTGGTCCAGCCCCCAGTGGTGGCATCGCAGAAAAGCAGAAGGGCCGTCTCCGGTGCTTTATCAGCCCGCAAACAGATGTCTTTTACTCTGATTCCTGCAGAACTCCCAACTAGTTGACGAGCTCCTTTGACCCATGTTAACCTTACTGCATACGTCCTTCTTAGCATCTTGGTACAAAATCCCCCTGGGACTAATTTGGAAAACCATTTTCTCCTTGATAATCTAATCTCTGGCCCTATCTCTTTCCACTGATACCTAATTAGAATCCCTGAATAGAATCAGTACATCCTGACAGTTTTCTCAGAGTGAATTTTTTTTCGTGGTCATTTTGTTGTAGAAGTGCAGATACCCTCACTTTACTCTAGCTTCTCAGAACCAGCTGTCCAAAGGGGGCTGTCTTTATTCTGTCCCCTCCAAAAAAGTCTTTTTAATCCTTCAAAGATCTGTCCTCATTTTCCTAGCACGCCCTGACATATCCTGAAATGCCAATGTGCTAATAATGGGCTCAGATTGAGTCCCTCCTAGTGTCCTAAATGTGTATGCTCATCAAACTGAAAATCCTAACATTCCTGGCATATTACCATGGGTTTAGAGCAACCGGTACTGTGTTGCCGAGTACTTGACGTATATAAAGAGAAAAGACTGTACCTGGTTGCTTATAAGAAATGTACATATAGACGATGAAATTATCTTATAATGTCATGCATTGAAAATACTGACCCTCGGATTTCATTTTTCCTAGCTGACAGGACAGAAAAATATCAAAACATATTTTGCCTATCTAAATAAAATATGCCTGTTACATAGTGATATACACCACTATGAAATAAATGGCACCCCAGGGCATGCTGGAAAAATAACTTTCTTCCCTCTGCTTTATTATTACCATTGGGAATGCAGACATTCAAGTTTTCCTCCATGGTCTGAAAAAAAAAAAAAAAATTCTTGCCCAGCTTTACAAATAGGGCTTTCTTCTTCTTTCTGAGATCTACAAAAAACTTCCTTCTTTCAAGACTCATTGAACTAATCTATCAGTTACTATTAAAATTCTCTTCCATTCACTGAGTTGAGAAAGCACAGGGTCATAAGAACTAAAATCTCCCGGTTCCCCTCTGATTCTCTAAATGCTAGGGAACTGTGGGTGCAAGTAGATTAAAAGTGGCATTATCTTAAAAGTTTCAGTAAATAATGGATCTTACATGAAGAGTCCCGACAGAGTCATCGTGGCTCAGATGAGTCAGCCGGGGCTGGGAAGCTGCCTTGGCGCAGCGGGTGGGTGAGAGCTCCAAGGTTCGTGTCTCCTTTGTCCCGTCCAGGTGTTCTCTGAGTGGAAGAAGGACCTTTTTGTCCATCTTTCTTTCAGGGCTTTCCTCCCCCGCCCTCCCGTCGAACCATGGGTCAGACCCTCCAAATTGAGAAAAAAAAACCCGCTTTTCTATGGGATCATAGAATTTTCTGCACAATAGGAATATACTTGCGGAAGGGGTCAAGCCAAAACTGAAAAACCCAAATGAAGGGCTTCAGAAATATAAACTAGAAGTTGTGAGGCTTTGTCACCTGCTGCCGCCCGTCCATCTCATAATAGAGTAATTGCTAATTCATGATGGCGAGCCGAGAGGAGGACGATTATTCATGTGCCTGCACAATCCTAAGAAGTGGCACTTTGTTTCCTGTGGCCGACACCCAACAAAGGCCGCAGTGAGAAGCGGGGTCTGGTTACCCGGGTAGCCGTGGTGCGGAAGCCGGCCATCCTGGCACGGCTCCGACGGGTTGCCTTTGTCCTCACAGACTGCCAGGGCCCTCCCCGTTGAAAGGATGAATATGTGGGACTTCACACAACATCGGGGCTTAAATGAGTTGGATACATGGGGCCTCTTGGAGCACCTGCTCCCATTCTCAAATTCCATCCCTGTTGGGAACTATTATCTGTCTCCCTTCTCTCACTCCCCCCCCCTTTGTAATTATGTTTAATCCCACAGACACCTGCCTTGGCTTTGGGGGACTACTGATAAAAAGAGATGAAAAGACCTTTTTTTCCCCCACCCCCATTTGTATCCAAATCTACCAAATAAACACAACAGGCCCTGGCTAATTAAACACGTCTAGGGGGAAGGTGTGAGGAAAGCCCCATGAATAAGACGGAGTGCACACACTCCTTCAGTTCTGTGGGGTCCTTTTCACCTGGCTCCCAAGTCAGAAAAATATCTAAATCATCTTTTAAACCCCCCTCCATCCCGGGAGCTTCTGAGGGTAGTTCCACGGAGATCTCGTGTGATGTTGGTATTTTCAGTACAGTTTTATTTGAAAATCATTGTATTCCTCTCTGTCCTGACTGGGAAGTAAGACAAGTCAATGACAGGCTAGATCATTTGTTATTGAAATGTTGTCATGAAAGTGTCGTATCTGAACACAGGAAGGTTTTCTCTTAAGATGCCTTCCACCTTTCCTTTATCACCCGGATTTAAAATTAATTTTACTAAAATTGCTTTCCAGTCACTTTTATGTTACAAATTACTTTTACTTTGAAAATGCAGCCTTAAATCTTAGTCTGACGTCCTCTGAAATATTGGTGTTTGAAACAACATTTAGCAACATTGTAGAGAACTGCATGGCTTGTTCCGGATTTTTGTCGGCATGTGGTACAGGAATAAATAAAGATTTCATTTTTAAACAGTTATGAAATGAAAGGATCCTGGGACATATGTGCTTTGGGGAAATTTAACTCAAAAATTTGAGGGGGAAAGAAATTTGGAGAGACTGGTCGGGGATGTGAAAGGATGGTAAATAATTTAAAATATGATCTTGATATATAAAACAATTAACAATAGAATTAACAATAACAATTTCTCTTTCCACCCAGAGGGTTAATGTAATCAATAGAACAGGACAGAAGTCTGACGCATGACCCAAGGTTGCAGGGGATGTGGTTCTCTTTTGTATTAAAAGTCTTACTGGTAACTGGTAGAAGCTGGCTTTTTTTTTAGTTTCCAAGTGTGTGGATAGATGCCAGTAGAGCAGAGGATCAGTTTGGATCTTCCTCTTGTGTCGATGAAAGGACATATTTTTTTCTTGTTTAGGACCAAAGGTAAAGGAAGAACAATCTAAATATGGAAACAAGTTTTTTGGGAAAAAAAATCGTATGGGCTAAAAAATTGTATGGGCTAAAACTTGTATGGGAATGCTTAAAAAACAAACGTGCTCTTGAGGTCCCCTGGTATATAACCAATAATTGTCAGGTAATTTTTTGAGTTCAAACACAGATTGAAAAAAACTTAAAAACGTATGCAGTTTATGCATTGAGCTTTCCCTTTCATTATATTTGGCCAAAATCTTAAAGTCTATGTACATCGACAAATTACATACATGGTCAAAAAAGAAAAAACACACACACAAATTACATACATGGTCAAAATCTACGTAAATCAGCCATAATATTGCTCATGCTTTCCTGAAGGCATGCAGTTTCTAATCTGTACAAAGAAGTTCAGGAATATGTAATTCAGCATCGACTGCAATTTTAGATTATCTCGGGAGGGAAACAACTGGAACGTGTTGACAAACAAGAATATTTTATTGGAAGAGGCAAAGCCTCAAACATGGGGCTTTGTATTAAGGACTTGGATGATGATTTGAAAAAGTGTATGTCCCCCGGTGATATCTTTAAAGCTGAGTGTGAGAAAAAATAGAACTTCTATGTATATTTATTTTTATCTAAAAATAAGAAATGAATAATGTGTGACAAGGGAAACGTACACGATATATGAACGATTGACTCTGGAACCCCCTTTCCACCCATCTGCTGAGTGCCCAGAGTAGGAGGTAAGGTGTCGGGAAGAAGCATCCCTCCCGACAGAGGGGGCTGCCCGTGGTGGCTTCATGCATGTGTTGCCTTTCCAATTTGTGTGACGTAGTGTAACTTGCATGCTTCTAGTTAATTGAGATTTTCAAGGGTATTATCCTGTTTTAACTGAACGAAATCCTTATAAAATGGGCAAGTGGCTTAAAAAGTGTCCGGAGGAGTAAGTCTGGGTCAAAAATAATACAGATCATGTAATTGCAGCAAAGAAGGGATGGCAGAGCTGACACTTATCTACCACATAGGAGCTCTTCATCAACTGCTTCAGGAGGCAAAAAGAATGATATAATCAGATCTGATAAGAAATCAGTGCCCTGGAATTAATTTTGTGCAGACAATTATTTGAAATAGCGGTATGTACCCATGGTTAAGGATGAGCCTTGTCTTATCTGTGTATTCTGCCTTGAGATTTTAGCTAAGAATAGTGAAGCTATCAAACTTAGAAAGATATTTTTAAATATCCTTCATTTCATTTTTATCTCATCCCTTAAAGGTTGCTAATTTTGTATGCATGTAATAGAGCATAAATGTATTAGTACATTATTAGGTCTACATGCTAAATATGTGCATTATTACATTATGGGGTCTAAGAGGCTTGCATTGAAGCGTTGGTTCTATTCTATGCTCAGTGTGTTGTTGCCTGAGTCATATTACCTCCTCGAATATCAATTGCTTCAACTAGAAAGTGTTACTCAGTTATCACGTCCAAGTTAATTGTTTGGGTTGGTGAAGACTTAATGATGCCTAGCCTCAGGAATCTTTTGCCAGGGTTTTAACAGGAAGTGAAAAAGTCCCATATGCCCTTTTCCAGAATCCTTAACCAAAAGCCTCTCTCTTAGACTTGCTTTGTGAAAACAAATCCATTGGTTGGGAACTCACAACTTCAAGGAAGCCCAAAGTTTATCTCTGGGTCCTGGCCGAAAAAAAAAAAAAATTGCACATGTAGGATTTCCAAGGTAGCGTGCAACCAAAAACATATGTATATTTAGGAAATCTGCCTGAACTTTGAGTGACCTGAAATCTACCAGCACACATTATAGGCTGGGACATCTGGCGGTCAATAAACTTATTTATTTATTTATTTATTTTACATGAAGCAGCTGCACTTGAGCAGATGACCAGGGGCTGGGCAATCAGAGTGTGAGTAGCTGAATGAGTAAATCATATTAGGCTTCTTAGGCACTTGTTTAAGGGCTACATGTGCCTTTTTAATTTTCCTTTATTAAGGTTGGCCCCAAACCTAGCAATGTGAGCAGTAGGGTTATTAGTGACTTATTTGCTTCATTAAAATTTATGGCACATTTTATATCCACCATCTGGGGCAATGTCTCCCCACCTCACTGTTAAAATGTAACTTAAAACCATGCCTGGCACTGATAATTCCTGAAAAAAAAAAAAAAAAAACACTCTATATAGGTGGAATTCTTTTTTTTCTAATGCCAGGACTATCCTGCCAGGAACTCAATACATAAACACCATAACAGCAAGGTCAATATTTCCAGTCCAACCGCACTCAACCACTGCTGAGACACAAAGTCTTATGTTCAAGTGTTTTGCTGTAAGTTTCTTGTTTATAGGTAAAAGAAAAAAAAGAGAAGGAGATTTGTTATTTTAAAAGTTGTAAACCGTGTAGAAAATGGAAAAAACTTAAAATGCCTTTGGCAGAATACTGCATATCTTGACCTCCCGTGGTTTAATTTAGGGATATTTGGGTTTAGGAGGCTGCAGATATATGAATAATAGGATGGATTTAAAGTAGAAGACTGAGATATTTAAGAGTTTGTGGATTTTCAGGGCTCGCCTGATCCACAAAAAACAGCTGAAGTTTTGAGAAAAATATTAGCCATGGGATGGACCCGGGGAGGGTCCACTTCCGAGCTTAACCTCTTGTCTCTTATTCAAGTGCCTGGGATGGAAATCTATGAGATTAGAGTGGAAAATTCTTGAATATAAAATCTGAGGTACATTTCACAGTGGAGCCAATGAGATAGAAGGAAGGATATTTGGGATAACACTTTGTGGATCCACATTTACTTGGGGTATAAATTCTGTCTATTGAACAATATTTCTTTTGTTTGAAATGTAGACACACACACACACACACACACACACACACACACACTACTAGAATTCTTCAACTAGATAATCATTTTCTTTGGTTTCCAAAATTTCGCATCAAACTATTAAAATATTACAGTAAAGAATTGACTCAGTGTTGTAGTGACCCACATATTCTTGTCCATTTGTGCCACTTATTGGCTGTGTATTCTCTGTGTTTGTGTTTCCTTATCTGTGCATAGGGAAAAGAAATATCTTCTATAGAGTTTTAATAATAAGATCGGATCATGAATGTTAAAAATTTTGAAAAAAGCATTATTAAAAAGCAAGTCATGTGTTGTTATTTTTTTCCAGTAAGTTAATAAAATATTTGAATAGGAAAGGATCTTATAAGGTTACCACCCCCATCTCCAGACAATACTTAAAAAAATTCAAACAGATGAAATATTTTGTTAGTGTTAAAAACTCCAGAAATGGGATTCAAACTTTCTTTGGAGATTCATTGAAAAGTATAGTAACCCTTGTTGCCAGATTTTACTTCTTCTTCTTCTTCTTTTTTTTTTTTTTTTTAATATTTATTAGTTATTAGAGAAAGAGGGAATGGGGGCAGGGAGGGGTAGAGGGAGAGGGAGAATCTCAAGCAGACTCCCCACTGAGCATGGAGCCCAAACTGGGGCTCCATCTCATGACCCTGAGATCATGACCTGACATGAAATCAAGAGTCCAGTGCTTAACTGACTGAGCCACCCATGTACCTCTTTCTTAGTTCTAACCTTAATTTCAGATCCATTATTAGGAGCCTATTTTATCTTTCCATAAAATAAAGTCTCTTCACTGGAAATGGGATGAGCAGACCCTTCTGATCCTGAAGTGACTTTTACTAAGTCTCACCTCAGTGTTCTCTTTTCCAAATAAAATCATAATTTTAAAATTAAAAATTTCCTCAAAATGCTTTTTAAAATTCAATTAATGAAATTGCTAAAGTAAAAAAAAAAAAAAACAACTTCTAAATCTATATCCAGATAAAAATATGTTTCATAAGTTAGGATTAAATTAAAAAAATTTTCTGGAAAACAGAAGCTGTGATGATCCATTGGCAGCAGGCTTGATGTATTAAAAAAAAAAAAAAAAGCTATTCAATAGAAGGAAAATGATATCCAGATAAAAATTTGGGTATACACAGTAAACTGAAGTGCCCTAGAAATAGCAAATATGTGGGTAAATATAAAGGAATTGGTTTTAATTTTCAATCTTTTAAAAAAGACACTAATCCAAAGTAAAATGAGTAACAATGGAATTTTATAAGATATGTAGAAATAAGATGTCACAACAATCTCATTAAGAATGGAAGCCAGTAATGGTTCTGACTTTATATGTGAAATAATATAAAATAATATTACTTGAAGATAGATGGTAAAAAAATAAAAGAATATATTGTACATGTCTAGAGCAACTACTGAAGAGAATGAAACAAACTATAATATTGTTTATAAACAAGGAGTAGAGAAAAAATAGACTCTAAAAATGCTCTATCCAGCAGAAAGCATGGAAGAGGAACACAAGGATATAGAGTAAGTGGGACAAATAGGAAATAGCATATGCTAGATTTAACTCAACTATCTTTGTTATTACATTAAATATAAGTGTCCTAAATAACATAATTAAAAGACAGGAATAGATGAATAATAAGGAAAGACCTTACTCAATGCTACCTAAACCCAGTTAAAAAAAACAGATAGACTACAAGAAAAGTGAAGAGGCTGCTATAGCAAATTAACACAAACTTGGTGGCTTAAAACAATAGAAATTCATTTCTCGTAGTTCTGGAGGTCACATGTTTGAGGTCAATATCCTTGAATCAAATTCAATGTCAGCCTGGGTGGCATCCCTCCAGAGGCTCTAGAGGAGAATCAGTTCTCTGCCTTGTTTAGCTTTTGGTAACTTACTGTATTTGTTGATTTGTGGCTGCATCTCTGTAATCCTTGCCTCTGGGTTATAATGTCTTCACCTTCTCTCTGTGTCAAATCACCTTCTGTCTCTCTCTCATAAGGAAAGCTGTGATTGCATTTAGGACTGACCCAGATAATCAGGATGATCTCTCTCTCTCTCTCTCTCAAGATTATTAACTTAATTACATCTACAAAGTCTTTGTCATATGAGGTGACATCTTCTGGTTCCAGAGGTTAGTTCACAGTATCTATGGAGGCTTGGCTTGGGACAGCATGTAATTACAAATAAAAATAAAACTGGAAAGGCTATATTAATAGCAGAAAAAGTAGATAAAATAAAAAGGAAAATCACTAAGGTTAATAAAGGACATTACTTAATGATAAAGAAGTCAAAATCAAAAAAAGGAGTCAATATCAAGAATTTATAATAACTCAAAATGTGTATGCCTCTAATAAAACTGCCTTAAAATAAACAGAACAAAATCTAACAAAAATGAAAAAAGAAATAGAAAAATACACAAGTATTATAAGATTTTAACAAAATTACCTCAGTAATTGATAGACTAGGCAGAAAATCACCAAGAATAGGAACTTCGAAGACACTATCAACAAACTTGACCTATTTAACATTTATAAAATACCCAAAAATAACTGAATACAAATTCATTTTAATACAATGGAATATTTACCAAGCTGTATCATTTTGTTGGAAATAAAATTAAATTCAATAAATTAAAAAATATTGAAATCATACAGATATGTTTTCTGACCCTAGAGAAATAAAACTAAAAGGCAAAACTGTGAAGATGTCAAAAACAAGCCATAGGCTACACACACACACACACACACACACACACACACACAGGTGTGCGCTGGAATAGAAAATACTTTGAACTAAAAGACAAGTAAACATATTCAAATTTGTGAAATGTCACTCAACCTGTGATTAGAGGGAAAATGTTAAGATTAAATGATTGAGAAAACATGAAGGATTTTGAACAATTTCATAATGTAATACCTTTAGAAATTATCAAGGAAAGAGCAATTAAATTCAAATTAAGTAGAAGGAAAGCAGTAATAAAAGGTAAGAGTAAAATATCAATGAAATGGAATATAGAAAAACAATAGAGAAAAATCGAAGCAAGCAATGTTGGTTCTGTGAAAATATCAGTTGAAATATGGTTGAAAGCCTTTTTAGAGACTAATCAAGAAAAAATGAAGAAGACAAAAATATTATCAGGAATGAAAGGAATAATTACAGCAAATACAAATATAAAAAGTGTGATGCTGGAGTTTTATAAACAATCTTTTTCCAATAAAGTCCACAATTTAGAAAGACAAATTAATTGAAAGACATACACTGAGTTTAAGAAGAAATACATTTCTCAAACAGCCCTGTATCAACTTTACAAACTTGAATTTGTGATTTAACTTTTTCATAAATTTTAGGCCTATATAATTTCACTGTTGAATTGTCTATGATATTTAAGGAATAAAGAATTATAATTCTACACAAATTTTTTTTTCAGAATATAGAAGATAATGGTAAATTTCCAATACATTTTATGACACTGGAATTACCCAGATAACAAAATGAGACCAAGACATTACAAGAAAACTATAGACTGATATCTGAAAAGTAAAAAGGTTAAAAAAAAAAAATCCTTAACAAAAGGCTATCAAATCATAATTAGCCATGTATAAAATAATAACCTTTTATGCCCAAACAAGATTTATCCCAGAAATGTAAAGTTAGCTTAATATGTAAAAATCAATTTAATTCATCCTATTCACAAACTAAAAAAGGGGAAAAAAATACTTTTATCAATAGAGCCAAAAAAAGTATTTAAAAAAATTCAGTAGACATTTGTGACTTTAAAAAGTAACAACTCTCAGCAGACAAGAAATAGAAAGGAAAGTTCTTAACTTGATAAGGTGCATCTGTGAAAAATCTAGAGCTAACATTAGAAGAAGACAGTAGTACTACTTCTAACAGTAGAAGACAGGCTATACCACACACCACTTTCCTTTAACACTGTTTTGGAGATACTACCTAGTTCTATAGAGCAAGAAAAAGAAGTAAGAGGCACCCAATTTGTAGAGGAGAAATAAAAAATTTTGTTTGTGGCAATATTATTCTCTATTTAGAAAAATCCTGAAGAATCTACAAAAAACTTCCTGGAGGTAACATGTGATTCAAAGTAACTGCAGTCAAAATCAAGGCAAATTTTTAAAATAGAAATTGACAGACTTATTTTAAAATTTATATGAAAATACATCAGTTTGACCATAATGTGCCCAAGTGAGAATTTCTTTTCATTAATTCTGATTGGTGTTTGCTGAGCTTTTTGAGTTTGTAATTTTGTGTCTTTCATTAAATTTGGTAAATTTCCGGCCATTCCTTCTGATGTATTTTTTTTGCTCCATCATTTCTCTCCTTTCCTGTGGTACTCCAGTTATATTCTTGGTAGATCTCTTGAGTCATCTCACAAGTTCCTGAGGCGTTGCTCATTTTTGGCCTTTTTTTCTTCATATTCTTCATTTCTCCTGAACAGTCTTCACACTCATGGAATCTTTCCTATGTCATCTCTTTTCTGCTGTTAATCACATCCACTGAATTTTTTAAATATTATATTTCTGAGTTCTACAATTTTTATTAGATCCTTTTTTAGTAGTTTCTATTTTTCTGCTGAGATTTCCTCAATAGGAGCAGATTTTCTTTTACAATCTTGAGCATACAATAATAGCTGCTTACGTGCTAATTCCAACATCTGGTAATAGAGTCAGTCTCTATTCATTGTCTTTTCTATACAGAAGAGCTTATGTTTTCCTATTTTTTGAAAGATTTTATTTGAGAGAGAGAGAGAACATGAGTGGGGATGGAGGGGCAGAGGGAGAGGGAGAAGCAGACTCCCTGCTCAGTGGGGAGCCTGATGCAGTGCTGTATCCCAGGATCTTGGGATCATGACCTGAGCCAAACACAGAAGCTTAACCAACTGGGCCACCTAGGCGCCCCTGTTTTCCTATTTCTTATTATGTTGAGTCATTTTGGATTGTATCCTGGACTTTGTAAATGACACCTCACAAAATTCTGGGCTAGTTATGTTCCTCTAAAGAGTCCTGTGTTTGTTTCTGTAGGCTGTTAAGTGGGCTTAACTCAAACTGAAAATTCTGTTTTGTTTTCCTTGCAGTTCAGTTGTTTTAGTCTTTCCAGGGATGCTTGGTGTTTGCATAATGCATATATTTGAATCATATATGTGTCATACAAGGCTCAGACAGAGACTTAGGGAGACTGTATATATAGAATCCAAGGCTCCCTTCTCTGACTCTGCCTTTTCTGGAATTCCACTTTCCAAGGCATTTGGTTGCCCCAAATTCTGTTCTGAATTATCAACCTAGTAGTATTGAGGTTTTTCTACTGAAGTTATAGCTGTCGCATGTTGAATACTGGGGACTACTCTCAGGGTAAAATCTGTAAAATGGGAAACTCAGTATCATTGCTGGTTAGTTTTCTAGTATTGCCATACAAAATTACCTTAAACATGGTGGTTTAAAAAATAAACTTAGTCTTTCACAGTTTTAGAGGCTAGAATCCAAAATTTAGGGTGAGCAGGGCCTTGCTCTCTCTGAAGGCTTTAGGGGAGGATCCCTTTTTGCTTTTTCCTAGCTTTTGGTGGTTGTCAGCAATTCTTGATGCCTCTTGATGTGTAGAAACATCATTCCAATTTCTGCCTCCATCATTGCATGCCATTCTCCCTGTGTATCTTCATGTCCAAATATCCCTCTTCATTCAGGGAACTTAGTCGTGAAGTATGACCTCATCTAAACTTGATTGCATCTGCAAAGACCCTATTTCCATATAAGGTCACATTTGTGAGTACAGAAATCAGAACTTACACATATCTTTTGGGAGATATAATTCTACCCATTACAATTCTCTTCTTCCAAATGGTCCTTCTCAAAGAGAGTCTTTGTCTCTTTTTGTTCACTCTCTGGTATCTTCATGCAGTTGCTTTCTATTTTTTTCCAGAATTTATAGTTGTTCTCTTGGGCAGGATTGGTTTTATAGGAGCTATTGTACCATACTTGAGGTGGAACTTCCTTCTCTCACAGCTATGTCTGTCTGTCTATCTGTCTCTATCTTTTTCTCTATCTCAGTTCTTCTGTGTGTGTGTGTGTGTGTGTGTGTGTGTATGTGTGCATTTCCCCTCTCACCACCATACAAATACAAAAGCCCTTGAGGCTTTAGATGGAAGATTTGTGATATTACTGGATTTAAGCCCAAATAATTCTTAGCTTCTTATTATATACTTTCTCCTCAATCACAATTTTGTTTCATTCTTCATTTCTTTAAGAAAAAAATAAATTTAAACAATGGCCAAAAAATTAAGTGAAAAAGTAGGAGACTTTCCTGTTTCTTATTTTTTGTGTGGGTGTCACTTTTATCTCAAATGTTAAAGAGGAGGATAGGATATAACTAAAAACACACATATTTCTTAATGACTACATGCTCTGACTGCATCCCCTTTCCCCAAAAATTTCCAAACTTTGAAAGTTTCATGTTTGGTTTAGAAGACAGAAAGAAAACTGGGCAAAAGCCTTCTCTGGTCTACAAATATCCATGAGTTTCATGGAATTACCTATTTGAACCTCAATTTCTACATCTACATGAGGTAACATTATCATGAGGATGAAGTACATCATTCGA
The DNA here is from genome assembly GCA_028534135.1 of Potos flavus. Lineage (NCBI taxonomy): Eukaryota > Metazoa > Chordata > Mammalia > Carnivora > Procyonidae > Potos > Potos flavus. Next base: position 125,421,433 of record CM052886.1, on the reverse strand, counting down.
GTTACAGGGTGTGGCACATCCAAGCAAAAATAGACCCTGTTCACTGGAATTTGACCTTATGTTGTCCTTCATGTCTTTTTCATACTTTCACTTTCCCTTAATACATTTTGATGGGACTTTAAAAATGACAATATTACATACAACAAAATAACTCGTTGTGGTAATTGGAATTCATACCATATAAGACTTGGACCATCCATTGGTTTCGATTGTTTTTTTTTTTTCCCCCCGAAAGCTGTGTTCACAATTGCCCTTCAATCCTTTTGTTACCTATAGTGAGCCAGTGCCAGGGACACGATTCTACACAGTTGTTGCCAAAAAAGTTTATTCTCCTTTCCTCTCAAAGACCGAGGATTTTGTGAAGCTACCTCCTCTGTAAATTTTGCCTTATTGAAAGCATAGCAAGTCTTTTGTTAATTTGAGTATTCAAGCTTTATAAGTATAGGTTCACTCAATTTTTTTTATCCCTAGGCACTCAACTTTGCTGTGCCTACAATATGGATAATAACATGTGCCTTATTCATGCTTCTGAGAAATGCAAGGAAAGTTAATTAGAAAATGTCAAGAAAGTTCTCCATGCTCCTTAGAGGAAAGAGCATCACGTAACTACAGTGTATCATTAGTATAAAAATAAGACCATTCCCGATCCCATAGCTCTTAAAGGGTCTTTACACATTACTAGTACATTTAAAAAATAAAATTATAGACTCACTGAACTGGAAAGAATCTCAAGTAGTCATATAGCCCATTCCCTGCTTCAGGAGAGACCACAGTTCTACCATCCCATATGACTTCCTAACCTATTTTTAAGACTTGTAAGGAAAAACTTCTAAAGTTCCAAAACTCCATTTGAGAATTTGTTTCTATCACTTAGTATCTCCCACCTACATAAAATATTTTTAACCTACTTTTTAGGAAATGTAATGCAATCTAGTATTATTCAAGATACAGACTGGAATTTCTTAGTCAAAAAATACTGACCTCAACTATTTTACACAACTAAATAAAATAAGTACAGGATGTAAGAGAGAGGGCAGAGATAGGATTTGATCTTGAAATGAGGTCGATGTCTGGATTATAAAATATATATTATTTAAAAGAATATTCTTATAAAATTTTAAGAATCTACTTGATACATGAATTGGCAAAAGATGCCCATTTCCTCCATTCTGTTTTCAGTTGCGTCTACGTTTTTATTTATTTATTTATTTATTATAGGCTGAAAATCAGATTTTAAAAAAAAGTCATAATTGGACTTGATCTAAAAATTTAGAAAAAAATATTTGAGAGAACCTAATAAAATTATAACTTCCTCCAAAATATTTTCCTGAGTATAATTGGAGTTACAGTATAATGAGAAATATTTATAGAAGGTTCATTAGGCTACTTTGTACTACAGCTCGGGATTCAAAATAATATATGCAGTGAGCGAATGGATATATTTAAGGAAAGGACATGTTAATGTACACTTTAATCTAGAGACATGCAGTATTTCGGTGACATACATCTGAGAACCATTTATGATTTGAATATTTTTTATTTTCATATATTTGGAAGAAACCAGTGTTGTTCAGTAGTCAAGGAACTTATTTGAACATTTCTGCCAAGCGGATAATGACCTCCCTCCCTTTATAAAATTCTTAATTTCCCTTACACTATGTTTGACCAGTTCTCTTGGATCTGGTCCTTATCCTACCACTTTATATTTCTCTTTTCTTTGGCCAGTTTCATAATGCCTTTAAATTCCATTTGCCTTTGGACCTGTTGAGCTTGAGAAACCCATAATTTAAACAAAGAGAGATGGGAAGCAGACAGTTGCAAAGAGCTTCAAAATTTATTCAACTAAATTTAATTTGTCCAAAATTATGGACTGGCTTATAGTCTTATACCAATAATTTGCACTTTGGGCTATCAGTATTGGGTTATAGCAAATGCCATTATCATACATATTTATGTAACAAACTATATTCAAGACTTAATAATAGCTATTGCTTTCAGGTAATATGACATAATAAAACCACAATGCTACGATATATAGCAAAATATAGAAGATTCTTGGAGTTTATTTTAGCAAGATATGGCCTTAAATAGAACATGTGATCCCAACTCTTTAGTCTACACCTGCTTTGGATTATAAGGGCACTTACTCAGAGGATCTGAATATTTACTCAATTATTTCCATGCGTTCAGATTCTCTAGACAATGTACACGTTACAGAAAAAAAAGAAATGAAATAATTAAAAGTAGCAGATCAACAGGAATGTGTGTGGTTTCTTTTCGAGGCTCTGGAGCTAAATTTTTGCCCAACAGGACATCAAAATTAAAGTCAAGCTTTTTCCAGTAGCAGTGATTTAAACAAACATGTGCTGGGACTTATATTTAGACATAAAGGTACACAGCCAGAGGTTTTATTCAGGATTGCTATTAAATAAACTCCCCTCAGGGCCTTGTAAAAGATGGTATTTGAATTATAAGGAGACATATCCCGTTTTCCACATTCTACAAGCCACCAAAGATCTCTCCTTGCCTGGATTGTGGCAAGGGGAGTGCCCTCTTTTGAATCTCTTTTGAGCCCTGTTTCTATAGTAATAATTATGAGTTTGGAGATCATTAAAAGTCTTAAAATTTGTTGGGGGGTACGTAAGAATCCTTTTGAAGCTCTGTGGCTGATCAACACTTTCTAAAAGCTTTTGATATATACATGGCTCATTAAGTAAAGGTCAAAATTGGACAATGTCCTGTTAATTTCCTTTTGCCAGAGAAATCAATATCTGCATCAACATTCATTAAATTTGACAGGAGCTAAGAAAGTTAGATGTGAAATGTAAATCAATACTTATTCCTGATAGGATTAACTTGCTGTACAGAGACTATAAAACATCAATTCTTTATACATATTGTTCAACCCAATACTCCACTTTAAGCCTTAGGGAGGCTGCTTTTTTTTGCCTTTTTAGCCTTCACTTCTAATCTGCCTTGGGGTTTTTGCTGGCTGGAGCTGAGTATCCCATCCTTGAACAAATTTTACATTTTGTTAATATATATAGCATGGGATATTTCCTTTGTGTTATTAAGTTTGCAACTTGTTAAGACTAAATCATGCCCACCAGCACCACCCCAAAAATCTAGGTATTTGAAAGTTTCAGAACATATTTTTTTCCCTACGAAATGTGAAGATTAAAGAATTTCATTCCCACCCCCCCACCCCTTGCAGTTATCTGCAGAGCTCTTGATAGCCTATGAATTCCAGAAGAATATATTTGGGAAAGTTCAGTTTATTGACACAAACATCTAGGAGTTGTTTGGTTTCATTGTTGGTTCTATCTCGGAAACACTAAGTTCTGCAACTATGTAATTCCATGAACCCAGCCTTATTTTAGTTGACATTGATGCCCGTAAGTATAGCTATTTTAAAATATGTGCTATTTTTAAAAATAGAGCTATTTAAAAATATGTGCTATTTTTTTCAAAGATTTTATTTATTTATTAGAGAGAGAGAGAGCGAGAACAAGTGGGAGGAGCAGACTCCCTGAGGAGCAGGCAGCCCAATGAGAGGGCTCGATCCCAGGACCCCAGGATCATGACCTGAGCTGAAGGCAGATGCTTAACCGACTGAGCCACCCAGGCACACCTAGCTATGTGCTATTGCAAGATTCTAAGACGATCTTTGAACACAGAAGAATATTAAATCATGTACATGATAATTGTGGTGTTCTATGGATTTTGTTACATTTTGATTTTTTTGTAAGATTTTATTTATTTATTTGAGAGAGAGAGAAAGAGAGAGCAGGGGGAGGAGCAGAGGGAGAGGGACAAGTGGACTCCAAGTTGAGCATAGAGCCTGACGCGAGGCTCCTTCTCACAACCCTGAGATCTTGACCTAAGCTGAAATCAAGGTTGGATGCTTAACTGACTGGCACTCCACATTTTGATTTTTTTAATAGAAAATGTATAAATGACAGCCACTGACACCCCCCCCCCCCACAATCTAGCATTAGATAAGAATGTCTGGGTATGTCATATTTGTCTTGAAGTCTGCAAAAGAAATTATTGCTTTCCCCTCCCCAACCCATTTGGGTTTGCTAAAACTCTCAACAGATGCCAGCCAGCACTGTACCTGTTGGGTCCTTTTTCTTCTACTTGTTCTCTGACCATCCAGGAATTTCTCAGTAGTATCAGAACCGAGCCTGGTTGGCAATAGGAAAGAATCCAAACCAGAGAGAACCACACTCCACGGGCTGAGTGGGCTCATCAGCAGGTGACGAATGAGGTTCTCTAGAAGGATCGCAACAGAAACCAAGGAGGAAACACCCAGACATGGAAATAGAGGGATGCTGATTTTTTCATGCAGAAATTAGAGTAATCATTTTGCAGAATAAATAGGTTTCCATCACTTTCCTGCTTTAAAACAATAGCTTTCTAGACAATTAAAATAAAGTACCTCTTTCTTAACTTGGTCTCTAAAGTTCTAGGTACTATGATGCCAGGTCTCCTTCTCTGTAATTTTCTCCTGTCACTTCCTACATCATTCACCATGTAGTTAAGTCTTCTTTTTGTCCCTGGACAAACCAAGGGCCACAGGTTTTGCATTCATTTTTTTTTCTGTGGTCTGACATACTCTCCCCCTTGATCATTGCATGGCTCCCCTTGTCATTACTCTGGACTTTGCTTATGTGACACGTCCTCACAGGGGCCTTTCCTGATCGTCACCCTAGAGAAAGTGACTTCCCCACTGGGGATGTGCCTTAGGATCTTGGTGTTATTTTCTTTGCAACACACTTAGTGTATTCACATTTCTATGCCTTTTTGCTAGATTTTAAACTCTGAGCATTAGGGATTCTGTAACTAGGACAGAGCCTGGTGTAACAGGCATTTAAATACATCTGTACTGGTCCATGAATGAGTTTACACAAAAAAGGTAGAACCCTTGTCCCGAGGAGCTGTGGAAATGGGATACTGTTTGGGCCTGTAGGGCAGAGATGCACACGTGAGGAACTCGAGTAGGGAGCCAAGGACCGGACTTGGAGTAAAACTGAGTTCATGCATTTGTAATTCCAGTTCTTCTCACAGGTCTTAGTCATGTGTCTTGGGAGAAAACTCTTTGGGGAGCAGAGGTCACACTTGTTTCCCGATTCTCATGCTGTGTTTCCAATTCTTTGTTCTCCTAACAGACACACCTGATTCCATGTTGTGTTGCCGAGACACCAACAACTCGCTCACAGGCCCGCAGACCTCCCGGATGCTGGTCCAGCTTCAAGAACTTCTGCCTCCTGCTACCTTCTCGGTGCTGATGAACCCCCACTAGCAAGCAACACCTCACCTCCACCTCCCCCAGGACTTCCCGCGAGATGCCCTGGAAGATCCATCCCTGGCGATGGTTACAGGTGAGTTTGTCCACATGGTAAAGATACATGCTTTCCAAGTTCCCCGATGGGATCAGAATTGGCCTGAGAAATCCATTCTCTTCAGAGTGTTGGCGTCAGTGTCTCCACAAATTTCAGTCTTTGAGATGAGAAACAAGCACTTATCAACAAGACTGCTTGGTGTACTAGAAAAGTCAGCAGATCTGTCACATTTGGATTAAAATTTCTGGAATGATCTTAGTAGAGAACTTCCGAATAGCTCATGAAATAAGAAGCAAATCTGCTATAAAGTCAAGAAACTTAAACTTCAGGTCCTTCTCTTAACATCCCAGGCTCTTCCATGGGTTTAGGAAGGGGCCTAGGAGCTTAACACAGTCACATATTCATATAAAATTTGAAAAAGTAGGATATTGCATTCTGAATCCCCTCCCATGCCATTACCCCCCATGCTGGCTGGATTGGGGTGGCTGTGAGCATTTCCAGGGTGATCTAGCTAAGGACAAATTAATTTAGGAATACATTTGTGGTGGATTTATTGGGATATATTCCTGTGGCTTATTATTGCTTTCATGTACGCTGAAGTTATTGCTAGCTATCCTGACCCAGCCTCAGACTTTCTTCCACGTGAGATATGCTTATTGGCTCTTGAATGTTAAACCGGTACTTTTCACTCTAAGGAAACAGTGGTGCTGCCAAACTTGATATTGTTTTGGGAGGCTGATGGCTGCTTCTGTGTATGGATTGTGGGTGGCATGACCCAACTAGAGAGGACTGATGATCTGTGTTTGATTTCTGACATTCCATGGAAGTTCAGAGGTAGAGGTTTGAGAGCAGGGGTCTTAATACATTTTCTATAAAAATTCATCATTTTCCATAGACCATGTTCCAGTGTGTGAACTAAGCAACCATTGGGACCTGATTTCTTAATAATCTCTGTAACATCATGTCTGTTTATTAAAGAAAACTTTCTCCTTCAAAAACACATTTGAACTATGAAGTATAAGAGGACGAGAAGTTTTCCCTTTTTTGCTTGATCCAAATAGCACACTGGGCCGACCTGATTTGTGATTTCATTATCGATGTTGGGCAAAAGAGATGACAAAGAAGTAAGTAATGTGCTGCTGGGTGGGTCTTTGATTGGGGCTTGATTAGGGAGGTGGGCGCACAGAGATTTTCGGCCTCATGGCGCTTTGTGGCAGCGAGCTGGGGAGTAGGTTCGGCTTTGAGTTGAAGCGTCTCTCCATCAAGACACCGGCCCTCACAGCTGTCCTCATCGGGCCTGCTCTGCCTGGGCTCCGTGGATGCTGATGAGACAGACCGCGTTTTCCCTCAGCTGATCTGCCCCAAGCCAGAGGTCAGACTGCTGTCCTGCTGCTGACCCACACTTTGCTCGCCCTTTGGCTAATCAGAATCTCTGTGTCTCTTGAGCTGTGAGGCTCACATGTACCAAGACCATTATTTCATTTAAAACATTCTACAGGAGGGGCGCCTGGGTGGCTCAGTGGGTTAAAGCCTCTGCCTTCGGCTCAGGTCATGGTCTCAGGGTCCTGGGATCAAGCCCCACATCGGGCTCCCTGCTCAGTGGGGAGCCTGCTTCCCCCTCTCTCTGCCTGGCTCTCTGCCTACTTGTGATCTCTCTCTCTCTCTGTCAAATAAATAAATAAAATCTTTAAAAAAAGAAAAAAACAAAAAACAAAAACATTCTACAGGAAAACACTGTGAGTTTTTCTCTCTACGGCACTGCCTGGCTTAAGTGGCTTGGAGCCCTGAGCAAGACGCTGACATTCTCAACTCGGTAAGAAAGAGGATCACTCAGGACAAAGGGTATTTTACAAAATGAAAGTCTTTGTTCCTGATGCTAAGAAATCTTTGGCTTCCGGTCGTGCGGCACTCCAGGAAAGAAGATTTGATTCTTTCAAGCAATACCACAGCCTTGCCTGTTGGAGGAGAAGTTGGAGGTGGGGAAAGAAAGCGAGCGGTGGAGAGAAAGGCATCCCATAAAACAGGAAAAGAGGCAAAAGGATGTACAAGGCTGAAGGGCTTTGGATGAATAACAGGAATGGATGGGATTACAGAATGTTTTTATTAGTCAAGGACAGCTGAAACTAAGGTGGAAAAATTACCAACTTTTGCCAACTGCAATGTACATTTAACAGAAACATTTCTATCTGGACCATTATTAGGAGATACATCTTTTTAAACAAAATGAAAGAACATACTCTAAAGTAATAAGTAGTTCTGCAGTTGAAATATGAACCGAATGAGACAGAGCTCCACATTCCAGTCCTATTATCGTATGCCTTTTACTTCATTTCCAATGGAAAAGCAAAGCATAATTTTTTCCCGTTCTACCTTCTCACCTGATCCTGTGGAATAAAAAATTCTTAAAGATTAATGAGTTCTTAATGACCTGGGTACCTCTTAATTATTGAGACAACATGTGTTAATAATCATCAGCCTCTCTGGATGAAAGTTTCCAACATATGCCAAGCAAATATGCATTTTCTTCACCTGAACCAATATGGTACCGGCATTAAATAAATGGCAACAGTAAAATATGGCACAACAACCCTATTGTGTCTGTATTAGAAGGCTTTCAAGAAACATGTCTTGCTACTTTTGTGGGAAATTTAGAACATCCAGGGCTGGAACATTGGATTCTCCCCATAAATTGTGTGTTGGAGTGCTGTGTGCTCCACGGGACAAAGAAGGAAGTAATACACACTTTAAAAATGGCAGCACGTTTAATCCACACTCTCTGTTCGGTAACTAACAGTGACCACCAGAACGATTGTGCTTTTGACATTGAAAAGATAGCACATACCTTTTTGTGTTTTCTACTTCCTATTCTTTGCTGTAGGGCATTTGAAATTGGATATGGGGGGAAATTGTGATGTTCTTTCCATTATTGTAAAATGAATTCTTGGAAAAGCTTGAGGGGTTCTGCTAGCAATTGTTAATGAGGCTTTATTAACCTAGGACACCGCCCTATGGAATAATAGCTTAGTAAAATAGATGTCCTCATAGGACTCACTTGTTTTATTAATAGTGCAGCAGGGACGTATGCAAGGCTCTGGGGAATGAAAATGGCCAGGTGAGTGGGGTATGTGGCATTTCTTTCAAGAACAGCAATTCACCTCTTGCTCAAGTCAGACATGGCCCTGATGGGACACCACAGTTATCAAGCCCTTCCTCATAGATTGTTTCGTGCCGGAAATGGTAGCCTTTCTTTCTAATCTTCTTAGTTCACCTTATCCCGTATCTATATATTTATTCACAGACTCTTCATTTGAGGAAAAAAATGTAATTTCTACCTTTAGGAACTCAAGATTTGAAAAAAAAAAAGGGGGGGTACCAAAGAAGTGCCGTTCATGATGTATTACACCAGTTTTTGTGGGTTTCAATTGGAGACAGGGTTTTGTTTGTTTTCTGTCTTTGGAAATTTATTAAGCTCAGAGAAAGTCCAGGGAAAGAGACACGAGTACTAAAATGTCTTTGAGACCTGAGGTTGGAGAAGACTAGACTCACCTGGAAGCAAGCGGAGCCAAGTAAACACAAAGGACAAAGGTAGATGCAGCTGGGTGAGGATTCATAGCCACATGGGGGAGCCCACATCAGGAGCACCTGCATATTCTCTCTCCTTGTTCTTGGAGTCCTCACGTGAAAGATGGCGGACGTGGCTGGAGGGTTCCAAGGAAAAGAAACCACCCCTCCCACCTTCCCCTTTGCCCCCTCAAGCCAGCTACATTGAAAGTGACAAAAATGGCCAGCAGACAGCCACCACTCTGGCTCTGTATTGTGTCCTCCGAGACTGACTATTCCATGTCGCTCCATTTTGCTGGTGTTCTGCCCTTTGGTGGGTCTGGCTTGGCCTTTGATGACTTGGGTCTTAAAATACAGCTGTGGTTGCTCTCAAGAAGCAGAGAACCCACTAACTCACAACTGCTGACTGGTAAACAAACAGATGCTGGAGGGTCGTGTAATGTCTTGAGACCACTGCCAACCAGTACGAATTGAATTGGTGACCAATTTGGATGCAGGGATTTTTTTTCTGCGTGTTTAAATATCATTTATCCTGAAAAGCGCACATTACCACAATGAACAGGAGACCCCACTGGGACTTAATTAGAGAAGGCTGAACTGGGAAGTGACAGTTTCCATGCTGTTTTGGAGCTGTGCTCCCAGTCCTTGTTTCTATCTCCTGTAGTAATACAATTAATATCCTGTATCTAGTTTTAATAGAGGCTGTAACTCTAGTAAGACACATTATTGCTTCTTGGCCCAAAGAGAAATGTTCCTATATTTCTCTTCTTGCTGTTATCTGTCAAGCCGACTGGCTTCATCTATACCCGGAGACATTACACATTCAGGAAAGCAGTTGTTTCCATATGTCTTGGGGGAAAGCTATCATTTTTCAGAAAGGCACGAGGTGCACGGAACATTTTTCGTACTTGCTTTCCCTCTGCATATATCAGGTGGTAGCCATTATCGCATTCCCAGTACATGCCACCGATGGGAGGACTGGAACTTCTATAACCTACAGTTTGTATTTGTTTCATTGGGACACAGAGTTATAAAGCTGCTTCCTGACATAGAGCAACAGCTGGGAAGCATCTGTCCACCATTTTATGAAAGAATTCAATGGGAGCAAGAAAATATTGTGGAAGGACGGCTACTAGGACATGAAACAATCGTCTGAGAAGTAAATCAATGACAACATTTTCAGTATGCTGTCTTTAATTTATTTGTCAAGAGTAGAGAATGAGGATTAGATCACAATTATTTCAAACCAACGTTTTAATTGCACTTTGTTTTCTCCAGGCTACTTCCATATCTATCATTCATGATCCTGTCTCAATATGCTACTAATTTATGAGGTCCATTTTTTTGTTGGCTTGTTTTTGTTTTTTGGGGGTTTGGTTTTGTTTTGTTTTTTGTTTGTTGTTTTTTTAAAGAGAGAGAGTGTGAGCATGATTGCTTGGAAGTGGTGGGGGTGAGGGGCAGAGGCAGAAGGAGAGAGAGAATCCCAAGCAGGCTCCATGCCCAGCGAAGAGCCCAATGCGGAGCTTGATCTCACAACCCTGAGATCATGACCTGAGCCATGCAAAATCAGCAGTCAGACACTTAACCTACTGAACCACCCAGGCACCCCAAGACCCACGTGGAGCACAACAACCTTGGTGTGAAATGATAAAGAATTCCTTTGTTTTATCCTGTGTTAGCAACAAACTATTTACAATATGAGTGTTTCCTGTATCTTTTTTAATAGGAAATTTTTTAGAAGTTTTAGGTTTACAGAAAAACTGCGCCAGGAGTAGAGAGTTCCTGTCTACCTTCTCACTACCACCCCAACCCACAGTTTCCCCTATAATTAACATCTAATGTGATACATTTATCGCAGTTAATGAGAAAATACTAATAGATTATTATTAACTAAAGTTCATAATTTACACAAAGGTTCATTCAATGCTGTACATTCTGTAGGTTTCGAAAAATGTATAATGGCATCTATGTACCATTACAGTATCATACAGAGTAATTTTACCACCCTAAAAATCCCCTTCACCTTTTCTATGCTTTATTCCTCTTCCCCTTCCTGAGAACCCCGGGTAACCATTGAATTTTTTACTGTCTGCACAGTTTTGTCTTTGTTAAAAGGTTATATAATTGGAATCATACAGTACAAAGTTTCTCTAGATTGGCTTCTTTCACTTAGTGATATGCATTTATGTTTCCTCCATTTCTTTCTATGGCTTGATTGTTTGTATCACTGAGTAATAGTCCATTTCATGGGTGTACCACAATTTGCTTACCCATTCCCTGATTGAAGTTTTCCAACTTTTGGCAATTATGAGTAAATCCACTATAAACATTTGTGTGGACGTAAGTTTTCAACTCACTTGAGTAAATGCCAACTAGCAAAATTGCTGGATTGTATGATAAACACAAGTCTGGTTTCATAAAAATTACCAAACTGTCTTCCAAAGTGGCTGTGCCAGGTTTCATTCTCAAGAGCAACGAATGGGGGAGTTCCTTTCATTCCTCATCTTCGTCTACATTTGCTGCTGTCAGTCTTTTGGATTTTGGCCATTCTAATGGGTGCGTAGCAGTATCTCATTGCTTGTTTTAATTTGCAATCCCCTGATGACATATGATGTTGAGTATCTTTTTATATGCTTATTTTCCATCATACATCTTCTTTGGTGAGGGAGTCTGCTCAGATCTTTTGCCCATTTTTAAATTGGATTGTTCATTTTCTTATTATTTAGTTTGAAGAGTTCTTTGTGTATTATGGATATCAGTGCTTTATCAATTAGGTGTTTTGCAAATATTTTTCTCCCAGTGTATGACTTGTCTTTTGATTCTCTTAGTGATTCATTCTTTCATTTAATTTATGCAATACCCCTTCTTCTAAGAATGGACATAGGCACTTGTGTTTATAATGTCGATTTTAACCTGCAAGTTCTAAGGAAGCAAAGGTTTCAATTTTCTATAGGTAGCATGGGAAAAAACCCTCAGTAGTTTTGGAATCTAAATGTGCAAAAACTAAGAAACATGAAATTTTAGAGAAACAGAAGAAAGATTAGTGTGGCTGGAATACAAAATAAAACAAAGGAAGAGGCACAAGAGAAAACTGTTGAAGTTATTGAAGGGATTTAAGTGTGTGTGTGTGTGTGTGTGTGTGGTGGGTGAGCAGGATCAGGGAAAATAATTCCTGTTCGAAAAAATATCAGGGTATAAATTCCTGATGGGTTAAGCATCTGACTCTTAGTTTTGGCTCAGACCATGATCTTAGGGTTGTTAGATTGAGTCTTGCATTGGGCGCCATATTGGACATGGAGCTGGCTTAAGAGTCTCTCTCTCCTTCTCCCTCTGCTCCTCCTCCCACTCGTATGCTTGCTCTCTCTCTCTTTCAAAAGAAAGAAAGAAAGAAGAGAGCAAGAAAAAAGGAAAATATCAAGATAAATTGTTGAGAATGGACTAGGTTTTGGTGGGACAAAGTTGATGTGGGGTTAAACAGTCAGGAAGCTATTGCTATAGTCTGGACAAGAAATGTTGGTAGCTTAAAGTTGCATGTGGGTCTGGAGATTTTAAAAAGATATTTTGGGGTTAAAGTGGATGTAAATTGTTGATTAATTATATTTTCTTGGGAGTAGTTAAGGAGAAGAAGGTGTTAAGGATACTCTTAGTTACCTTGATCATACAACTTGTTGAATAATGGTGCTATTCACTGAGCTAGGGAATCATGAAGGAAGATGAAATCTGACAAAGAAGATGATGAATTTTAAATATGTTAAAGTTGAAGTTTCCGAAAAACTAACTGAAGATATCAAGTAGACAACTGCATGTATAGCTCAGGAGTTAGGAAATTCTGAGCTGATGATATAAATATTGAGTCACCAGTCATAAATAGATGACTAATATAGAAGATTAGATCACTATTCACAAAACACCTACTTCCTCCCCTCTCTATCTCCAGGAAAAAAATTTACTTCCTGTTTCCAGGCTTAGGGCTCACCATGTGACTTGCTTTAGCCAATGACATGTTAGCAAATGTGACATAGTCAGTGGCTTAAAATGTGCTTATGTAACCGGGCTCTCCATATTGTGCTAGAGCCTTTTACCAGCCTCGGTGAGCTGCTGATCTGAGGAGGACAAATGACATGAGCAGCTCTGGGCCTAACCTGCAGCTTGAAGACAAACCAAGTCGGGTCCAGCCCAAATTGAGCCACAGATGCCTTGGCGAGATGTATGTCATGGCTATCTTATTGTTATGTTTTGTGCCATAGTAGCTATCCGAGACTATGAGCTCACTTAAGAGGTTACTGAAAAGTAAGATGGGTAAGGTACCAGGGTGAGATCTTGAGGAATGCTAACACTAAAGGTTGGGGAATGGAGGAGTGGCCAGAGAAAAAAGGGATAAATCAAGAGCACATAATAGCAGGAAAGTCAAAGAGGTAGGTAGGGATTAGTCAACAGGGGAAATAAAAAATCTACTGTAAATTCAAAGTGCATTCAATAGCATTGAAATGCAAGAGCCTCCCAGTGGTGAGAAAGGAAAGAATAGGAATGCCAGCTACAGAGTCTGTGTGAGATGAAAATACAGAAGCAGGTGGAGAGAGAAACAAACCAAGAGCACAGGAAGAAAGGCTTAATTGCCAGCACGAAGCATCTAAGAATTCTGTAGGGGATGGGATATGGACCACAGGCTGCAAGATTAGCCTTGTAGAACTGGGGGGACTCTCCTTTGTTATAGCAGGTGGGAAAGAGGTGTAACTACGGGAAGGTGAGGAAATTCCAGTTAGTAGCCTCAAATTTTACCTTAGAAGTGCCTATAAACTTGACGCTATCTTCTGAGAGTGAGTAAGGAAGTAGGGGACGCAGAGGTATCTGAGTGGGAAGACCTAGGCCATTTTACATTATGCAGGAGGGTTAACTTGCAGTGAATGAAAGAACCCATTTGTACTTGCCAGTTTTCTCTTGAAGGCTTGAAGGTTTTTGTTTTGTTTGTTTGTTTGTGTGTATTTTAATCAAACATGATAAACCCACTTTTATATGAGCAAAAAATATCTGTATTAAATCTAAGTGGAATACTTCTGTTTTTCTCTACACTTCTCTGTCTTCCCTTATCAGTTATTTTGCATTGCAAATAAGCACATACTCAACCCTGAGTTGAAAACTTGGCTCTTCTTCCCCTTTCATTATGGAGTACTCATTCCGAATTCCAAAATTCAAACTCACAGAACAGACAAATGAAGCTTACATACGTAGATTTACAAAGAATAAAAGGTGATGGAAGAGGAAGAGGGAAATTCCATCATTAATACCCTGGGTCATCTTTGTAGCACTGAGTTTTAACCTTGAAGCTCTTCCAAGCTTTCCTTTTCATGAGCTTTATGGCCAATTGCCTCCAGATAGGCACACTTCTTTCTACAAATATCCTTTCAAATTTGACACCCGGGCCATATGTTACGCTATTTCGCTCTGATTTTCAGGCAGAATTCTTCCCAATCTACATTTAATTATGTGGAGCATTTGGCTTTGCTAAAGTCTGACAACTCTACCAGAATCCCCTGGAATTCATTTTGTCTCCCAGATCAGAGGAAGCTTGGATGTTAATTAAGTAGGACGGCAGTTTACCAGGTAGTTACTCACAGTATCTAAAGACATGTTCGGGGCCATCGTTGGATGGTAATTTACCCCATTCTGACTCCAATTATTATGGGAGAACTTTGCTACAGAAGAAAATATACCCTGCTCTGGCAATTATTGGCAACTTTTCTTCCTTGAAAAGATGAAGGTCAAGGCAGCTCTGCCTGATTGATTGGCTAAGAGGGATGTCATACAGGATTTTCGTGTGAAAGTTATTTTGGGCTACAGCCATGGGTCTGAGGCACAGAGCAGATTACCTGGTGTTCTTTATTGCTGGATGTCTTCTATTGCTTTGGTACCATAGTGGATACTCTGCTGTGCTACCAAGATCCACTTTTGAGGTATGAAGTATTCATCTTCCCCATGTCTGAAGAATGGTGCCTACCATAGTAACTATGCTACTAGTTAGCGCATAGGCTAACTCCTACCCCCAAGAATTTCCCTCAGCCAAAAGAAGGAGTTCTGCCTAATACTACAGCCTCACTCAGGAGATAGCCCACATTCAATAACTGGTCTACATAGGACTATAATTCTGCCCCCCTTACCTCTATTAGGAACATCTTTGTAGGACTCTCTTGGCCTCAGAGCTTCCTGTGAGATCACATGAGGCCTCTGTTATAAGGACAGCCAAATGCAACTCCTCTCCCGAGGCAATCCTGCTTCCCTCTTTCTGTTACAAGTGTTTCTGAGAGCATACCCCACTAAGCCACCTGCATGTAAATCTCCATTTTAGCGTTTGTTTCTCAAGAAGCCAACGGAAGGCACTTAGTGCTAGGAGTGATCCTAAGAAACAGACTCAAAAGAGATCTTGGAGCTGGGTCATCTGCCAGCCTCCCCAAAACAGGGACTCCATTACTCCAGGTCAAGAAAATACTGACAACCCCTGAAAAGTAGTGGTATATTATAAAAACTTCCACCCGTGGTGAACTGGGGAACTGGAATGGGATACCGTGGAAAGGATGTGTGGACATGTAAAATACCCCAGGCACTTGAGAGGTTCCAGGAAAGTAGAAATGATAAGGTCAGATGACTGTGACTGGGGGCTAGCAATGCACTGGAGAAGCAAAAATGAGAGAGATTAGTCAGTGTAAAGCAAAGAGTGATACACACTCGAGTGTGTTTGTGTCTGTGTGTGTGTATGACACACCCTAAAATCGACTTCTAGGAGAACAAACATAAAACTAAAAGTGATAGCTAGATGACTTGCCAATATATAAAAAAGATTCTCATCTTCTGCAGAAAGAGGAAGGGAAATCCAGGATGCAGTTGTAAAAGCAACTGTGTCCTAGAGAAGGTTGAATTCTAAATCCCAAGAAGTCTGCTATGCCAAGGTGAGGGTTCTGATGGCAGGAACAGCAACCTGAGACTTGGGATAGGAATATATGGCTCAATATACTCAAAGACCTGAATCTTTACATCCTTCTAAATCCTCTGGGCCTGCAGAAGTGGCCCATTTCTTCTCACTCAAGACCAGTGCCTCTCCCTCTGTGCTCGAAGACAATGCAAAGATTTCTGCTTTTCACGACAAGGTGTGCTGTGCTCAGGATCTGTCCACACAGTTCCTGTTGGCCAATGGACCATTAACCAGGGTTAAATGAAACGTTATCTGCCTGGGGAAATGCTGACCAGAGCCTAAGTGCTCTATATTCTGAAGGAACTGCAAGATGGAACCAGCACCTACCAGGATGAACCACGAGAAAGCACAGGGGACTGTTCTAAGAGTACTCGATCAAAGCGAGCACTCTTCCTTGAGACAGGGGTCCCAGGAGACTGTGCTAACATGCTGCTGGGATGGCGTTAGGAAGTTTCAAGAAAGTGATGGCCTAAGGAAGTAAATTGAAAGTACAGTTTTGCCATGGCAGGCAGTGGAAGAGATCAAAAGCCACTTAGCAGAAGGCATTCCAGAATGTGCATAGCATGGAAGACCGGAAATCCCATTGGCTGAATACGTTCCATGGAAGTCCCACGGTATCCTCCATTTCCAAGCATCAACATCATTGAGAAGCCCTGTGGCGGCTATCCACGGGGCCCATATAATAGGAGGTATTGTTAAAAAACTAGGCTCCCTGATAGCAATGGAGATGGTGAGGACCGCCGTGAGAGCCCAGGCGGCAGCACTGAACTATTGTAAGTGAGGTGGGCACAGTCATCAGAGAGAGCAGGGAGGTTGGAATGACAGCTGCGGAAAACTGACCCACAGAAAACTAGAGAGATGCTTGGTTGAACACAGCCCTTCTGAGGGCAAAATAGATGGTCAGCTGGCATGAGTACAGTTCAGTATATGTAGTTAGAAGACATTTAAAACGGGTGGTCAGGAGACTGAGGGCAACCATTCTAATAAGAAGGCAAGCTCTCTTGCTTTCTGTAGCTTAGCCAGTTTTTAAATGCAGAGCCCACAGACTGAGGCACAGGCCAGATTCCCAGGAGGAGAGACCTCCGCAAAATCTCAGCTTGTAAATACAGGACCGGTTGCTCCAGATCTTCCCCCAAGGGTACCTCTGGCCATATCCTCAAGTAACCATGCACTGAGGAAAGGGAAATACATTGAGAAATGACAGACTTTGAGTGAGGGTAGGTAATTAGTGGAATTCTGGTTCAAGTTCAGGTTCAGGTCACAGGAAGTTCACTGGGTTCAGAGACATGCCCCATGTTTATTTTCCCAGTACCCAAATTTATAATAGGCACGTTCATATTTGGGAACCGTCACACTGATTTCTTGGTCTGTGGGGTAAGAGCTGCCATAGTGGAGAAGGCGAAGCTGAAGTTCTAACACTATTTATTTTTGCCTCTCTAAGTCAAGACAGTAAATATAAAACTGCATTACACATTGGCAGACATTATTGCCACACTTAGTGACCTAAGGGATTCGAAGGTGGTTGCTTCCATCATATTCACATTTAATTCACTGTTCTGCCCTTTACAAAAACCCAAAAGATCTTGGAAGATCACAGTCAACTACCACCACTCAAACAGTCATCCCACTTGTAGGTGGCCAGATGTGGTCTATTTCTTAGGTGCGTGTCACACCTGTCACCACCAGGAAGGAAAGGTAATGCTTGATAGGCCTCTTCGAGTTAGGTAACATATTTCAACTTTAGGCGACTTCTCCAGCCAATTTACCAAGTGCCCCAGAAGGTTCCCAACTTGGGGGGACCCTGGAGTAGGAAAAGGTTCTCTATCAGGCCCAAGCTGTGGTATAGAGAGCCCTACATGTGGACAATAGAACCCAGAAAACCTCACGGCATTAGAAATATCTGTGTTGGGAAGAATAAAAGACAGCAAGTGGAGTTTCCAGGAAGCCTGTTTAGGAGAATCACAATGTGGACCTCTATATCCATCAAATCACAAAGTTAAATGGGCCCAGCAGCAATCCATCTTAAAATGGAAGATGTTAAGATCTTCTAGGACAGATATCTCTAATTCAAGACTGGGTACAAGCAGGCGAAGGGGTGTCAGTAGGCTGCACCAGCAGGTCACACACGCTCTATGCCACACCCCACGATTGCATGGACACGGCCTCCTCAGCTAGGGCCACAGGCAGCGTCCCTGACCACCAGTGATGGAGGAGAGCAAGACCAAGCCTGACTCACGAATGGCTTTCCTTGGTACGTGAACCCAAGCCCCATATAGACTGTGTCTGCACTGAAGCCCCACTCAGAGATGGCCCGGGAAGACTAGAGTGAAGAGAAAAGCTTCGGACAGCTTATCGGGTTATTGCTTTTCACAGAAGGAGAGGTGCTATGAGGGAAGAAGATACATGGACTGCCAGGCAGTGATAAAGGGTTTCATTAGTTGGTCAGAAACCTGGAAAGAGAAAGACCAAAGTCCGAGGAAGGGGTATGTGCCTGGGTCTGTGGAAGAGGAGAAACGTGTGGAAATCTTTGTATTATAGGGTAACACACGCTGGAGACTGGCCACTGTGAGAGGCGCTGGGCAAGCAAGTAGACGACTTGACTCAGCCGATTGACATTAGGCAGACTTTCTCACCGGCTCTGCTGATGTTGGCATGTGCATGCAAGAACAGAGTACTTCAGGGCAATAGAGAGAAAATGTGCCTGAGCCCACAACATGGAGTTCCCCTCGTTAAGGCTATTCTAGTTAATCCTATTGGGGAATGTTCCACAGTTCAGTAATTTTGAGCCCCTAATATGGCATCATCTATTGAGGAGACTAATGAGCCACTTGGTGGCAAGTGGATTACCCTAGACCCCTTCCATCTTGGAAGGGGAAGTGTTTCATCATGACTGGAATGGTTATGTATTCTAAATATGGTTTTTCCTTTACTACACGTGAGCCCTCGGCCCCACTGTTTGTTACCGCCCCGGCAGGGGTCCTTGACTGCAACCATCGGGAAGACATAGGGCTGCTGATACACAACGTGGGTAGGCAGGAAGAGGTTTGGCCTCTAGGTCATCTACAGGAGCATCTCAGCATGTCCCCCTGCACAGTTTTGAAAATCAGTGGACAGGGCAGTAGCCACACTGAGGAGGACACAGTGATGAGAGTCATAGACAACTCCCCCCCAGGATGACAGTCTGGGTCATCTGATGAAATAAGCAACTCTAGACCGCCAGAGGTGTTTGTTAAGGGTGAGGAGAATCTAGAATGAGTGTCAGAAGAAGGAGAGGATGTATGTTAATCATGGCTCTGAGATCAGCTGCAATGGCAGGGACTTTATTTAATTCTACTAAACTCCCTCTTATAACAATTTCCAGAAAAAGAGACTGATGTATATCACAGAGGAGCAATTTCAAGATGCATTCAACATATACAGAGCAAGTCGGTCCAAGAGGCACAGGGGCGGACCGAGGGATTGTTGCTATCGGCCAGTGGGTGTATGACTGAACCACACGTCTCCCTGGGTGTTGGGAGTGTCGTCTGCGGATTGTTCACCTGTAAGTCCCTCTTGGGAATTGTCTTAGGTCTGGAGAGAGCAGACTCGTCCCTCCCAGGAACACTTTATATGCAGTAACCACTCAGTGCAGGGGTTCAAACTCCCTACCCCTCAATCTGGGCCATCTCTAAAGGGCCGTCTCGGGTGTAAGGTCCCCCGTGCAATCAAGCAAGGGTTCTGATTTGGCTGCCCTGTACTTATCTTTGCCTTCTGCCTCATCCTTCCGATTCCACTCCCTTACAGGTGTTATTCCCAAAAGCACGTGCCAGCACACCCATCATCCTGTTTGCAAGTCTCTTTCCTGAGGAAACCGACTTAAAACAAATGCTGGATCTTCAAAGGCCACTGATGATTCTTTTTTTCTGGTTGCTCTTTTTTTAATCTTGTGATTTATACTGTGGTTTTCCTGCAGCAGTCATGGGCTCTGGATGGGTAAAGGCACAGTTCTTTTCTTCCAGTCTTTTTTCAGTAAAAATTTCTAATACTAACTTCTATTGTTTGGTTGAGTGCTAGTGCATCACTCTTGAAATAGAGATTCGAAGGTATAGTTCTTGTTACTTGGTTACTTCTTCTGGAAAATCTGTGCCTAAAGTTTGGAAACCATCACTGGGTAGTCTTTTGGTGGCAGGGGCTTGGGCAAAGTGGGGATTAACCAAGAAGCAAATAACTGGGGGAATAGAGATTTAAAAAACAATCAACAAAATCCAAACTGTAAACATTTTGAAAAAAAAATCCATTTCTACACATTGATGTTCTTTTTTTTTTTTAACTCAACACTGTGCTGCCAAAAGGCTGATGGAAATATTAGAACACTTCTCTGGGTTGTTTACTGCAGTGAAGAAAATACTGATTAGCTCCCTGCTAATGAAGAGCTATAAAATAATATATTAACAAGGCACCAAATAAATACCATTTCCCTTGTCATCAATTACCATTCGAGTCAATTTAATCCTGATTTTCATTTTCATACCTAAATAGTTTTTTTCTATGCCCTAATAGCTAGGACAATTCTGTGAAGTCAGTATTCTGGCAGCTTTCTAATTTTAAATGTTAACCTTTCTAAATGTCTTCAACACTTTGCCTCAAAACTAACAAAACACCAAAAGGTCGCTAAACACACCGAGATTGTGTCTTTTCTACCTTAGTGTCTTTTCTAGGGAGTTCAATATTCAGCATCTCTTTTTTCCTTGTTTGATGATCAGAAGGGGAAAATACCATAGAATCTGGAGGCAACGTCATGTTTTTCTTCTTCTTTCTTTGTTCTGTCCGGTGGTGGTCAGATGGGACCACGGCATCCCATCTCTGTACTGCTCTCTGAGGGCCTAAATTGCAAGCCTAATACATGGCTTTGTGTGCAAACTTCTTTTTCCTTTTCTATTTCTCATATCCTCACTCCTGTGCTTTTTTTTTTTAAATAAGGAGCTAATTAACATCTTCCCATTACATATGCGGAAGGTATTTTTAAACACCTATGAGCATCTTCTTCTAAATCAACTAACCCTTTCTCTTCTTTAAATTTATATCTTTAATATGGTTTGTTCCATAGATTTCTAAAATGAGATTTTCAGATTTGTTATTTCCTGGGGCGGGGGAAGACCTAGTGCGTAGAATGAGGTCGTGAGAGATGGAACAGGGCCTGGCTCTAGCAAGCGTGTATGATGTGAAGAGCCTTTCAGGGAGTTGACCTTTGGTTCGCGGGCATCAGGGTCACCTACCCATTGTTCCCTATTTTAGTAATGATGGCTTCCTCGACTTATGAAGGCAGGCTGTTGGTGTGATGGGAATGGCTAATGGCTCCTGTTCTGTACTCATATGCTCCTCTACTCATAAACTCAATAGGTAGAAATCAAAATCAAAAAACAAAATAGGACAAAAGGCGCAGTGTGCCTGACCATCTACAAAGGGTACAATTTATTCTAACCAGGATTGACCTTCTTTGGTGTAAATCATCCATTTCTCTGCCCCCATCATCCTTACTCTTTGGGGTGGTATTAATTAAGAGCCATTGATTTTCTCCTAACGTCAACCCACCCATTCTTCCAGCTACCCTGCTAATCCGCTCATTCGTATTTAGCAAAGGCATTCACTGCAGATGCTACTTCTTTCTATTCATCTTTCTTCCTCTTCCTGAGTCTTTCTTCTCCATTCAGAAGAGTCTGTCCTTGACCCACTAGCTTCCTTCTCTTTCTCCACATCTCTTTGTGGCCTCTTTTGCCTGAATGCTTTAGTGACAATGACTACATTGACAATTCTGAAACCTCCCTGTCCACCTCTAACCTCTGTCCCAATATATAGCTTCTCTGTCAATCAGAGGCCCCCTCTGGGCATTCACATGCATGCCCAATCTATTTGAGAATGAAAGAATCTTTCATTTTGTCCCTCTTCCATTCCGTCACTCAGAATCACCTCAGGCATCACACTTCTAAAGCCTGCATATGCATTTTGATGCATGTCAAGATCAAGATGTATCTTGAAAGACAGACAGAGCTGTGGTCAGAGCCCCTTGGCTGAGAGGCATTGCAGCTCACAGATGTCAGATTGCGGGAGAGAGCCTGGATACGCGACGACAAGGCCTGGGAGGTGACACAGGAGTGAGGCGTCCTCCTCTCCACGGGCCCAGAATCTCCACTTTGCAGTTTCCTGAGAGATGATTAAACTTGGGAAGGAGCACAGATTCAGGCCAAAGGAACTCACAAAAGTGGATTTGGAAACCAGAGTGTCAGGGAGGGAATTTAAAGTGGAAGAGAACTCTCCACAGGGGAACCAGATCAGTCATTTGCTCTGGTCAAGAAGAAGCTGCTGCGTAAGTGGGTTCAGTAGGCAACAGGAGCTCTGAAGGTTGCCTGACTGATGGAGAACCTGAAGACTAGTCCTTGGTCTATAGACTCTGCCTGGAAGGAATCAGGCGCCACCTTGTAAAGTCAGGTTTGAACCTGGATCTCAAGCCCCAAGCTCACTTCTTGTAAATGAGTCATTTCTTCAGGTGGTCATTTATGTGGCTTTTGTTCTGATTTCCATTTCGGGAAGTCATATTGCCCTCACCTTGGTCCCTCCTCACAAAATGGAGAAAAACATATTAGGAACCCCTTGCACTCATCCCAGCCGGTTTCTTTCATTCCAGAGAACTTTTAGATAATCCTCCTTTCACCGAGGAAGAGGATCCTGTGGAAACAGCATCTGCAAACAAGTAGTTATGCTCTCCTATTAACAGCCCTCGAAAGGGTACTTAGGTCTTTGGATGACTGTGGCGACCAAGATCATTTTAGGTGTAACTGATACAACCCAGGAGGGGTTAATCCTTCAGAACACCAGCCATGAGCTGAAAAGTAATATTAGCTCATAGAACATAGAGTTAAAGCTAAAACTTAAAAAAAAAAAAAAAAAAGTAATCAGTTCTAACTGAAGGAAAAGATTTGTCTCCTGCAGTAAAATGCACAATTTAAAAATAATATTATTGTTTTATTTATTTTATTTTTTAAATTTTTTCAAGTTTTCATTTAAATTTTAGTTAACATAGAGTATAATATTAGTTTCAGGAGTAGAATTTAGTGATTCATCACTTACATATTAAAAACAATATTATTTTAATTACGACTTTATGTATGCATCTTTAAGAATTTGTATTTCTTTTCTTTATATCCGGCACATACCCTAAGAGGCACTGTAGCACGTAGGTTAAGAATATGGTCTCTGGGGATGCTTGGTGGTGCAGTCGGCCAAGCGGCTGACTCTTGGTTTCGACTCAGGTCATGATCTTGGGGGTCATGGGATTGAGCCCCACCCTGGGTTTCTTGCTCAGCATGGAGTCTGCTTGAAGATTCTCTCTCCCTTTCCACTGCACTCACGCGCACACATGACTCTCTCTCTCTCTCTCTTTCAAATGAGTAAATGAATCTTAAAAAAAAAAAGAAAAAAAGAATATAGTCTCTGAAGCCAGATTGTCTGGATTCAAATTCAAACCATCACTTTCTAGCTGGATGACTTTAGCTCGTCCTTAATTTCCTTGTACCTCAGTCTCATCATCTGTGAAAATGGGGTTTCTAATAGTATCTACCTTTTGTTGCTAGTGAAAGACTAAATGATTTAGTATATTTGGCAGTAAAACAATGCTGGGTACAGAGTAAGAACCATCTAAGTGCTTGCTATTATTTATATAGAAATGGATGAATGTGGGGGCGCCTGGGTGGCTCAGTCGGTTAAGCATCTGCATTCGGCTCAGGTCACGATCATGGGGTCCTGAGACTGAGCCCCACGTCAGGCTCCCTGCTCGGCGGGGAGCCTGCTTCTCCCTCTCCCTCTGCCTGCTGCTCCCCTTGCTTGTGCGCTCTCTCTTTGACAAATAAATAAATAAAATCTTCTCAATTCCATCCATATTCAGGGCACGCAGGCCTCCATGTTCACATCTCATGAGAGTTTATCTGTATTTTTCTCTGTACTCACGTAATTCTATAAAGGATGTGCATATGGATATATATGGAAAAGTTGGTAATTGTTTCATTTTACAGAAGTGATATCATCATGTGCAAGCTTTTCTACACCCTGCTTGTCTCATTGAAGAATCCTTTCAAGTAATCTACTGTTGGAGGAATTCATGGTTGCACCATGATGTGGGAACACAATTGTTTATGAAATTATTTGTCCTTTGATGGGCATTGATTTCCAGTTTCCTAAACCATTCCAAGCAATGCAGTCATAGATGGCCGATTATATAGACATCGCCATTTTTCTGTGTATGTCCGAGATTCCCACAGTTGAACCTCTGGCTTGAGAGTCTATGTATTTTAATTGGTGCTGTCAGGTCAATTTCGAAAGCTGTGACACCGTGCACCCCCACCAGCAGGGGCAAGCAAACACCCCTCTCCTGACATCTCCAGGAGCAGCACGTGCTACTCTTCCAAATTATTTGCAGGCTCATTGACAGAGAAGCAGCATTTAAAGGGTTAGAGGGCCTCACAGGACGGCGCTGTCCATGCTAGAGCATAGGGAACTAAAGCAGAAGGGAGACGAGGAAGGAAAATCAGCCAGAAGCTATCAGACACCTAGTGAAATGGAGGATGGGTGCTTCTTTCCTTCAGGAGCAGGCTGAGAACAGAAGCAGAGTTCAAACAGAAAAATGACAGATTCACTTTAGTGCATTCATGCCTTTGTTTATGTATTTACAACTATCTACTTAGCATCTACTAATGGCCACATAGCAGAGATGTGAGGGGGATAGAGCCTTGAATAGGACAGACAGATTTCATGCACTCAGGGAACACGTAGCTGGAGGCTCAGATGTGTACAGGGATCCACGATCAAAGGGACCCAATCTGGGGAAATATTGAATGGACCCAGACTCAGAATCAGTGTAGCCATCAACCTTGCGCTTCCCATAAGCAGTAAGATCCACTTAAAATGAAAGAGCCAGTAGGGGAATAGAGCCCAGTTGCACAGCAAACAGGATCAACGGGGACAAAGCAGGAAGCAGACCCAAGAGGCTTGGATACAAGACGGGGCTTGCTACCCGACATCGGTGTTCACAGGATAGGGGCAGAGAACTCCAAGAACCCTCAAGATTCGAGATGGACAGCACTATTTACTTAGGGACTGGAAAGTTGCTGCCCATAGAGTTTCATTCAAGTACCTGGTACTTGTCCTTTGGGGATAATGGCAGAATAGAACTATTTCCAAATTCTGGGGATTTATGGGACAAATGGTTTTGATACCCTGATTAACTAGATTCCTCTCCTTTTCCAGGAAAAGAGTGAAATGACCTGGAGATAACTGAGTATTTATTTCGGAGAGGTGGGGTATGGTTTGGTTGATTCGGCTCTGTAGTAAGGTGTCCTGGGCCCAGAGGACTGTTGTAGTAATTGTTTCCAGGTGCTCATCAGAGACCCAGGAAGTTATAACAGAAAAGCTTTGGGATTTAGCAATTAGAAAGTAATTGGTGAGCTTGGAATATGGTTTTATAAGAATCCTATGTACAGAAGGCAGATTTTAGGGGGCTTGGGGAGCAATTGAGGTGTGGGAAAGGGGAGAGTGAAAATGTAGATTGCACTGTTTCCAGTTCTTGTGGTTCTAGGAAGAAAGGTGATAGAATAGCAGATAGGAGAAGTGATTTGGGGGAAAATATATGTATTTTTTTTCTTTAAAGAAAGGTAGAGTTTGAGCATATCAACAGGTAGGTAGAAAAGACACAATGGATTTTTTTTTTTTTTTAAGATTTTATTTATTTATTTGACAGAGCACAAGCAGGGGGAGCAGGAGAGGGAGAGAGAGAAGCAGGCTCCACACTGAGCAGGGAGCCGGATGTGGGGCTTGATCCCCGGACCTGAGATCATGACCTGAGCCAAAAGCAGACCCCTAACCCACTGAGCCACCCAGGTGCCCTGAGACAATGGATATTGACAAAGTTGAGTATCAAAAGGAAATAGACCAGGTTTGAAGGGAGCTGGCCAGAAGAGACTGGAACATGGGCAGGGATAGAAGGCTTCTGGATTTCTGCTCCAGAAGTCTAAGTGAAAAGAATGTTTGAAAATATACACATATACACAGAAACTCTGAAAGCAATACCACTAGAAAAAAAAATTGTTTCTAAAAAAAGTTTGTGCGTCTGTGGAAAATTTCTGGAAGGAGACACACTACAGTATTTTTTTAAGATTTTATTTATTTATTGAGAGAAAGAACGATCAGAAGGAGAGAGAGAAGCAGACTCCCCACTGAGCAGCGAGCCCCACGTGGGGCTTGATTCCAGGACCCTGAGATCATGACCTGAGCGGAAAGTGGAAGCTTAACCGACTGAGCCCCGCAGGGACACCCCCCCCCCCACTGCAGTATTAATAGCGGTCACTTTGGGGGAGTCAGCTTCATTCAGTAAATATTTAATGCCTGCTCTTGTCAGCTGCTGTCCAGTCCAGTGCTGGGAATATAATTGCAAATGAGTCCTTGCCCTCATACAATTCATATTCTAGGAAGGAGCCAAAGAAAATACAGTATCTGTAATGAAGGCTATTAGGAAAACATTAAGGAGGCTAAGAGAATCCGGAGGGGCAGGGACTGCGATTTTAGATAGCTGGTCTCCAAGCGGGGAGCTGAATGCAGGGGAAGACAAGCAGGTGTCTGCAGAAGATCTCCCAGGTCAGGCGTCAGCCAGGGCGGACTCTGGGCCAGGAAGGTGCAGAGGAGCTCAAGGAGCACGAATGGAGGGAAGCCAGAAAGGAGAGGGCAGGAGGGGCTGTTTATGTGGAGATTCGTTGGCATTAATAAGAGCTGCAGAGTCGGTCGCAAGGCAGGGGAAGCCGCCAAAATGTTGCAAGGATCAAGCAGCAAGGTCCAACCTGGATTGGATGGCTGTGCTGAGAGAAACAGAAAGCCCAGGGTCTGAGAAGGCAGGAAACTATGCAGCAGCCCCCGGGAGAGGTGGGGGTGCTACGGATAGGGGTGAAAGTGAGATTCGAGTCAGCATAGCTCAGGCTTGCTGATTGTGAGGCGGGTAGAAAAGGGAACTGTTGGGGCATTGCGGGAGAAACAAAAGATGGAGAACTAACACGACAGGGCACCCATGGCACGCATGCGCACCAAGACCCAGTCATCTTGCAAGTGCCTGGAAACAGCTCCTCCACTGGGGGCGCTAGAGGGCACCCAAAAGATCTTGATTGTATATGGAGTCTCCCTAAGAGAAGAGTCAGATTGTGTCTTCACATAGTAGCTAATGTAGAGCGTGAGTAATATCATGCAAAGTTCTTGGAAATCCCCGCCTCTTCCTAGAACCTGACATGAATATTCTGCACCCAATTATAACCGCCCATAAGAGTCAGTGCCCCACATCCACCTGGTGCAACTCAGATCCTCTTTCTGAATGCGCCCACACTCCCTCCTTGAGTGTGTACTTTTGCTTTGTAATAAAGTGGCTTCTGCTATACTTTCCTCTGACTTGTCCTTGCAGTCGTCAAGAACCTGGCACCGCCTTGGAGTTGGGGTCTCAGGGCCTGAGAACTCCTCCAGTCTCCAGTATCAATTGGGGGGTTGACTTTTCTGTATGATTAGATAATTTTCTTTGCAATGGGAATGTATTATTTTTATAACTCAGGTCATAAAACCTAAGCAATCTCATAACATTGCTAAATACCAAGCAGACCAGCAAAGTCAGGTTCAGAGTATATTAAAGTAACAGCCGCAACAACAAAAGCATCAGAGCCAAAACATAATGCTAATAATGAAATGATGGGAAAAGGTTCAACTCTCTTGGTTGGAGTTCATATTGAAAGTTAAGTCAAATTCTAGGAACCAGAGGGGGAAGTCTCAGAGTACAAAGCTGTTCTCCCTGTAATTCTTAGAGAAAGTGTTACATTGAAATGAGGGCTGTGTTTTCCAGAAAAGCTTCCTCAGGTCCAGGGATTCTTAACCAAATGAAGTGGCTAGCTACAAAGTTATCTTTATGCAAACAATTATGGGCTTTGTGTTTCTACTCACATCACTTGGGTTGTGTTTCAAATTTTGGAGTCATCGAGATCAACATCTGGGTAGTCTTTGCTAGTGATTTTCCTGGGGTCCAAGTGTACATTTAGTTTCCCTGTTTTCCACATATTTTGAGACCAGGGGGAGAAAAAAAGGGACATTAAAAAAATAATAATGAAACATGAAATGTCTAATGTTACTGACCTTGAAAAGAAAGTTGTGTGGTCAACAAAACAAACAAAACTGTCTTCTGACCAATCGGGAAAAAAAAAAAAGAGGCAAAACAAATTTACTTTTTTTTTTTGTCCTGACTTAAACTTTTGTACTTGAAGATAGCTAATGGATTGATTTTCTGATTTTCTCCCTGCCTGCAAGATGAAACCAAGCGGTGTTCGCCACCCTTGATAGGCCAATTGTGGCTTCAACTGCAGTCTGACTTTGGCTTGCTGGTGGAATAACATTTCCCTGACATGGCTTTGTCAAATGTCCTGTCCCTCTTGCAAACCTACAGATAGGACACAACGTGCCAGCCGACTCTTCCAGAAATCTTGCAGAGAATAAGCTGGCAACTTTTCTAGTCATTTGTGGTTGTGAAAGATGAACTGTAGACATTTCAGGGGAGGGCAGCTTCCCAGGGCATGGGGTTGTGTGGATATTCATGCCTGAAGTGGAAATCTCTTTCTTGGGGTGTGTGTGTGGATTTTGTACAAATCTTAGTTTGATGACTTGAGCTCAGAAATTAGTAATTTGAGGTGGCATGATTTAGGGGCCTTTCATACTTCTAGTTATAGCGTGAAAAATGGATCTCACGATCCCCCATGCCAACGATAGAGATGTATGCTATCATTTACTTATTTGAATCTGCCATCAAATAGGAACGCTAATCCTACAGCTAAACCTTAAAGATGACTTTAAAAGTCTGTGTCTTTACCACTGCCAGCCCGCTCCTTCCCCTAACTTTAAGGAAAAAAAATCATGTTGTGGTCAGTACTTCATTTTGCATTTCCCAATGCACTTGATGGAGTCCGAACCTACATTTATTTTTAAATGCCACCTTGCATGTCAGAGATGAGCATGGCTCGCACTCTACCTTCTTGTAAATGGGGGTATTTTAAGTCTGGGTTTTCGCCAACATCTTCCTGTCCTCTCCTTTCATCCTTTTCTTAGACCGTATCTTGGCAATTAGCTTGACTGAATGCATTTATGTGATGTAGTCTGTGAAAATGGCATCATTTGCATTATCTTATTTAAACCTTGCAACAACCTGAGGACAGCTGGTGGAGGTATAATTATCCTCGGTTTATCAGGAAAGAAATCAAAGGGATGCTGGTGACTTAGCAGGGTAGGAATTTACACTCATCTTGTTTCTAATGCTGTTTTTCCATTGCTCAATACATCCACTTAGATTCAGCACATTTTTTCCCCCAGAGTTAATTTTGCTAGGTTATTTTAAGGGGGCAATCTCCTGATCTGTAGATGAGATTTTGTTTTGTTTTGCTTTTTGTTATTCTGTCACTTAAAAGATAACCAGAGAGTTTGAGCAATTATCATATCTTCCTCTGTGTGTTTCATTTAACATTACCAAACTTCTGTTATGTCATTTATACCACTATACTTAAACTTGAGATTGCAGCTAAGTCTCTGACCCAACAAGCATGAAAGAATGATCGCTCTCCAAACCACAAAACCTCACTCCTAATTTTATTTCCCTCCCATGTAATTTTCCTTGCATTTGGTTTGACCGAAAAAGAAAAAAAAAGAAAGAAAGAAACTGCCTGGTAATGAAATCTATATAACAAAGTTGAATCTTTGATGTGGCTCCCATTACTCAGTGGAAGGGTGGGACAGTGAGCATGCATAAACACACACACACACACACACACACACACACACACGCCTTCTTTTCCTATCTAGGCGGAGGGAGCACCAAGAATAGAACTACATTTAACGGGCTGCTCTGGAGGTTGTTCTAGGCTCCTTTACAAGGTGATCTGTCTTGGGGAGGGGTAGAGACAGCTTCGCATTCTGCACGCCTCCCCTTTTGGGAAGCTGACACACTCTTTTAAAAAGAAGTTAGAGACCATATTTTGGCCTTGCTTATTTTTATCCTAAAGGGGAATATACCTCATGCTTTTCCTGGTGCATGCTTTTCCTGGTGCATGAATAAATAAATAAATAATTTCAGGGACAGTGTGATTAATTCACATTATTTTTAGCAGCTTTTCATAGTGAAATCTGGAACATCCAGATAGCACACAAATGAATAATTGTTGAATTTTATGTTTTTATTTTTTTAAAGATTTTATTTATTTGAGAGAGAGAGAGAGAGTGAGCATGAGCAGGGAGGAGGAGCAGAGGGAAAGAGAGAAGCAGACTCCCTGCTGAGCAGGGAGCCCAAAGCAGGGCTTGATTCTAGGACCCTGGGATCATTCCCTGAGCTGAAGGCAGACACTTCACCGACTGGGCCACCCAGGTACCCCTCAATTTTATTTTTAATTTTAAAAAGTACTCTGGAGGCCCCTGGGTGGCTCAGTCGGTGAAGCGCCTGCCTTCGGCTCAGGTCATGATCCGGGGGTCCTGAGACTGAGTCCCGCCTCGGGCTCCGGGGAGCCTGCTTCTCCCTCTCCCCACTGCTCAAGCTCTCTGTCTTACTATCTTTATCCCTCTCAAATAAATGAAAATAAAATCTTTAAAAAATAAATAAAAAAATAAAAAGTACTCTGAAGTACTCTGTGAGCTCAGTACTTATATTCAGATAAATCATGTCATCAGAGATGCACAGTAATAATGTGCACATCTAAATAGGAATTAATGAGCTATGTCAGGACTTTAACTTTTGACATTGCAAAATATATGTCCATAGGACTGGCATATTTAGTAAACTTTAGTTTAATTCTAAATGGCTCACTGTAAAAACTCTTTCTGAGCTATACATTAATAAAAATAATTATAGAGGATTGGTCAGGTATTCATGGTGTGGCCTCTTAGGCAATCAGAAAGTTCTGACCTTAATGACTTGGTTAGGCAATAGTTACACCATATTTAAAATTATGTTGCTCTACAACACTTAGTAAGGACAGAGCTTCAACTTTATGTAACCTGGTTTCACATAACTCTTTCCTTCTAACTAGTAATATTTCTCTCTCTTTTCTGGTATAATTCTTCTTTCTTGCTTTCTGACAAAACCATTGCTCTATGAATTTCAAATAGTGTTAGTTGGTTCCTAGATTCAACCTTCCATATTTAGACTCTCATGTAATCTTCCAAGACTGTGGGAAGTCTGCCCATTCTCCTTTTCATTAGGTAAGAGGAGTTATTTTTATACTTTGAATCAATAAATGCATATGTAAGCTGGCTTTGGGCTTTTCAAAAAAGTCACAATTTTATAAAGAAGATTTGATTTGAGTTGGCATGTCTGATATTCTAGACTATAAATCATATACCATTAATGAGATGTTATGTTTTTCTATTCAACAAATATTACAGGGAACACTGCTATGTGCCTTGTATCATTCTGGATATTAGGGGGAGTAACATAGGGCCTGCCTCCCAGGAGCACATTGTGTATATATAATGGAAATGTTTAGGGCTCTGGTTCCAGGTAAGATGGAATAAGCACACTTTTTTCCTGCCCAAGTACAGCTATGAGACAGAGTCAAAATGCATGGTCCAGCTATTTTAAGACTGTGTCAAGTAAATAGCAGCAGGCAAATTGGGAAGAACATCAGAATCTGAAGGTACAACCAACTTTTCTCCCTCTGGTATCCACTGACCTACAGCTAAATCAATTAGGAAACCAGAAGTTAACAGACAGAGAGCTCGAGGAGAAGCTCTCTAGCTGTGGCTTAAGCAATGAGAAGACTCCTCTTAGAGAGTCAAGAAATCCACTCCTCTGTTCTTTCCTCTGTAACATGTGTCAGAAATGGCAGGGATAGTTAAAGGATGCCCCAAGGTTCAGAACTCCCAGGAGGGTGAGCCTTCCTTTCCGTTGGTCAAGCTGTGGCTTCAGGAGGGGGAGGTTGCCTCCACTTACACTTCTTCTCTGACTCCTCCACTACCAGAGATAAAGGGAGATGTTGCACCATAACTAAAGAGTCGATTCTCTAAGAAGGCGTGGTAATTCTAAGTGTGTATGCAACCAACAAACCTACAAAATGCATGCGGGAGAAATAGAGGAATCCACAGTTACAGCTGGAGACTTCAAAAGTCCTTTCTCTGGAGCAGACAGAACCAGTAGACGGGAAATCAGCAAGGATAGAGAACAACTGAATACCATCAGCCTATTGGACAGAACTAACGTTTACGAACACTACTCAGAACTATCAGAATACACATTTTTTGTGTGTCTATGTGAAGCATGTGCCAACATAGCCCATAACTTAGGTCATAGAATAAAACTTAAGAAATGTGAAAGAAATTTAGATCATACCAACTATGTTCTTGGACTCAAATGGAATTAAAACTAGAAAGCAATACAGAAAGGGAACAAGGAAATGTTGAAACACACAAAAATTAAATACTACACTTCAGAATAATCCAAGGATGAAAGAAGTCTCAAGGGGAAATTATAGAATATTGCAAACTGAAGTAAAATGAAAATACCGGGTGCCTGGGTGGCTCAGTCATTTAAGCGTCTGACTCTTGATTTTGGCTCAGGTCATGATTTTAGGGTCATGAGATCGAGCCCCATGTTGGACTCTGTGCTGGGCGTGGAGCCTACTTGTGATTCTCTCTCTCTTTCCCTCTGCCCCTCCTCCCACCCCTGCTTGTGCTCTCTTTCTCTCTCTCTTAAAAAAAGAAGAAGAAGGAGGAGGAGGAGGAGGAAATACTAAAATTTGTGACATGCAGCTGAAACAGTACTAAAGGGAAGTTTTAGAACATTAAAGTTAAGAAACCAAAGAAAGAAGAGTGAATTATATACAAAAAGGATTTTTCATGGATACAGACAAATGATTCTAAAATTCATAAGGAAAGGCAAAAAATTGCAAAAGAGGAGAGTATAGTTGTAGAATCCTATCTCCCAATTTTACCTCTTACTATGAGGCTACACTAGTGAAGGCAGGACGGTATTGCTGAAAGCATAGACACAAATCGATGGTGTGGAATAGAGTCCAGATATAAATCCGTGCAAACATGGCCTCTGGTTTTTGACAAAAGTGCAAAGGAATTTCAATAGAGAAAGTATAGTCTTTTTAATAAATGATGTTGGAATGGGACAGCCATATGCAAAAATTAACTTAACCTATACCTTATAAAAAAACAACCTAGAAGTAATTCATAGATCTAAATGTATAAATGTAGCCCTAAATGCTTCCAGATAAACGCATAAGAGAAAATCTTTGTGACCTGGGATAAGTCAGTCAAAATATGATTCATGAAAAAAAATTGATAAATAGGACTTCATTAAAATTAAATAATTTTCCCTTTTGAAAGACACTTTTAGGAGAATTAAAAGACAATAAGTTACAGATGGGGAGAAAATATTTGCAAATAGCATTTCTGACGAGGGACTAATATTCAGAATATATAAGTAACACTCAATATTCAATAATAAGAAAACAAAAAACTCAATTTTACAATGGGCAACAGATTTGAAAAGATACTACGTCAAAGAGACGTGAAAATTTATGTTGATACAAAATATATACACAATGTTTACAGCCATTCTATAACACAGTTGCCTAAAACTGGAAACATCACAAATGTGCTTCAGTGGGGAAATAGATAAACAAAGTGTTAGATTTCCAGCTGCTAGTGGGGGAGAGAAAGACAGAAAGACAGACAAAGAGACAAAAAATATGCTCAAAGGAATCTTTGTGAATAGAGGAAATATACATATGATCACTATAATAATAGCAAAACACTTTTTCAGTGTTAACTATGGCTAGTTATTGTTTTAAGCAGTGTGTGTACATTAAGTCATTTGATTTTTATAGCAGCACTCTCTTGGTGGTCCAGACTTTAAAAAATATATTTCCATTAGGCCTATTCCTGAAAATCTATATATACAAGGTCACATAGTCATGATTCAAGTATTATAATATTAATGATCATCACAAGGCTAAAACTCTTGTGGATTCAAAGTCATTGAGGAATAATTGAGAAACACTGTAGCAAATACTCACTAAAGTTCTTTCAAGGTCAGTGACTCTAGGATTATTTTCAAAATTTCCTGGACGTAAATTAGACAATAGTTTGAAAATACAATAACTCATCCTAATAAACTTTGATTGGAAATAAATAAGCTACGTAAATCATATAGAGAATAAACATGAGTTTAAAACTATAAAACATCAAACTCAAGCCTCCAAATTCTTGAAAAATAAGAATGTACTTGATCACAATCTTTAAAAAAAAACACTATTCCGTCTTTCTGTGGAAAGAAAATTAAAATTAAAATACATGGGCTCTTCACTATTTGAAAAGCTTTCAGAAAAATGTAAAGCAAAGAATTAATGAACCATTAGTAATTTCATATCTGTGAGATTTTGACTCTTCTTTCTAACTCCAGGATATATCGGAATTATTTGTTTAATCATAGGCCAATATCCTTAGGTTTCACTATCTTATTCTTGATTCCTTTTCTTTGTTTATTTAAGATTTATCATTTACCAAAAACCATAAAAAAAGAAAAAACAGAAACTTATAAACCTCGATTCGGAGAAGATGGTGCACAGGACAGAGAAACCTGGTCCATGATTCAATAAGATAATGTATTGAAAATTATTTTATAAACTGAAACATTATTGGGGCGCCTGGGTGGCTCAGTGGGTTGAGGCCTCTGCCTTCGGCTCAGGTCATGATCTCAGGGTCCTGGGATCGAGCCCCGCATCGGGCTCTCTGTTCAGCAGGGAGCCTGCTTCCCCTTCTCTCTCTGCCTGCCTCTCTGCCTACTTGTGATCTCTCTCTCTCTGTCAAGTAAATAAATAAAATCTTTAAAAAAAATAAACTGCAACATTATTGAAGAGCTGTAATTATTAGGAAGGCATGAAATACAGTGACGAGCACAGATGAACGTTCATTCAAAAGTCATCCTCAGGGATGGCTCAGTCCATTATGCATCTGACCCTTGGTATCAGCATAGGTCATGACCTCAGGGTCATGGGACCGAGCCCCGCATCAGGCTCCACACTTGGCATGGAGTCTGCTTGAGATTCTCTCTCTTCCTCTTCCTCTGCCCCTCCCCATGCTCTCTCTCAAATAAATAAGTAAATAAGCAAAATCTTAAAAAAAGTGTCATCCTTACCCCAACTCCCCCCCCCCCCCTCTCATCGCACACCCGGGTCATCAGCAAACTTTACCCCCAGCTCCTGGTGGGTCGGTCATCCTCACTATTACTCTTCCACGCTCATCTCTCTGCTTCTATCCTTGCTCCACGGAGTCCATTCTTCGCCTGCTTCCAGACTGATCTTACTGGCTAGGAAGTGTGATTCCGCCGCTGCTTTGCTTCATTGAGCCTGAAGCAGAAAGCAAAGTCCTAACAGTGGTTCCATGGGTACCTCGCCCAGTCCTTTCATTTCCCCGACCTTGTCTCCTCTCTCTCTCCCTTGCTGCCCACTTCTGTCTAGCAAAACAAACTCCTTTGCTGTTACTCCACCATGCGAAGTGAATCCTCCATGAGCAGTCTGCATCCGGATTTTAGCTCTAGTTGTTCTTTCTGTCTGGTAAGCTCTAACGCAATGTGGCTACAGCTCTCCCCTTTCAGATCTTCCTTCAAATCAATTATCATTGCATTTCCCAATCACCTTATTTAAATAGCAAGTCTCCTATGCCCATGAGACACTGTGTTTCCTTTTACCTGCTTTATCTCCATAACACCTGTCAACATCTGACGTACCCTATCATTTACTTGTGGCTTTATTTAGTATCTTCCACATTGGAATGAAAGGTGCATGAGGGTTAGGGATTTTTATTGGTTTTACTCAAAGCTGTATCCCTAGTGTCTAAAATGATAACTGAAAATCCTCAAAAATGAGTATGAAATGAATTACATTTTTATTGAATATTAATTTCATCAATATTTCCAGAAGGGAGACTTCAAAGGTAAAGGATATAGACAAAGGATTTGTTCTCATGGACTTTCAAGAATTGGGACTTAGAAACTGAGGATTCAAATCTAGGTTCCATTTTCTCCTAAAAGAGCCTCAATAGGTCACAGAAGCTCTCAGGTCCTCAACTTCTTCATCTGTCAAATGGGCCTCTGTTCATGCCATCACACAGGTGGCTGGGAAAATTAAAGGAGACAACAAAAACCAAGGCAGAGAGTGAATTATTGCATACAAATGCATACTTTCATACAAGTTTTACTATGGTTTTATATTCTTTGTGGAGAGACCTGATGACTTTTTAGACAGAGGAGGGAAAAAAGGGGGCAAAATATGATTTCAGAGTGGAAGCAATAAAGCATGTCACCAGGTCATGAATGAGAAGGCCCTAAGCATGAGGAGACTAACATTTTTAAGTAAATGACAGTTATGACTATTGTGGGAATGTAAGAAGAATTTGTGGAAACAAATCGTAACCAAGGAAGAGTGTTCAGTGGAATTCTCTTTCTGGAGCTTCCATGTATAGTTGTTCAGGATGTTAACTGAACAAGAGGGTCTAGATAAGTATTTGGGAATGGAGCTAAGATCCAGCATATATTTTGCTTGGGAAGCCACATGGTCTAGGGTTGCATTTGCCTGAGGAAGGGGTGCCTTATCCAGTGAGGATGGAGACACTGTGGGCTACCTACAACACTTCATCTTCAAGCCCAGGTAACTTCTCATAAGGTCATCCTTAGACATCTCTCCTCATATGAATGTGTGCAGTTCTTAAGACCTGCATCGCTCATGAGAAACAATCATATGTTGCATTTTATTGTTAGTATTAATTTATTGCTGTCATTATCTGTCAATAAAGTTTTTATTATGCAATAGACATTTATTGCGCATCTGTGATGTGTGGGCTGGGATGTGTTTATAACATCGCTCAAAGAACCTAAAATACGTCTTGAGCGTAGGAGTAGTTAGAGTTTCTTGGATCTGTCTGGACCTCATGAAATGCCTTGTTTATCTGCTGAAATTTTCTTTGAAGGCATTTACTGATTGATTGATTGATTGATTGATTGATTTGGTTGATTTACTGGTTGGGGTCAAAATAGTCTGAGGAAAGCCAAATGGTAATGATCGCAGACAGGAGAAAAATAAGAATGCAAAATAATTACTAAAATTGGAAGTGTAAATGTGTAGCAGGTGAAAACCTAAAGTCAAATCATGAAAGCTTAGGATGTGTTCCTCCCACCTCCTCATCTGTGATCATCATATTTTTAGTTTCAGTATTTTTATCTTCTGACTTTTTCCAGGATGTTAACATTTAATTCTAAAGTTGGGTTTGCATTAGAAATAGACTTAGAATGACTTTGACATATTATTGAATATGACTTTATTTTTCTTTTTCAAAGAAGTGAAGAGAAAAAATGAGGGGATAGTATCTTAGTTTAGTTTAGAGACTGTTTTTGAGGAAAAGATCTACTTTATATACAGAGATGTTCCAGTTAAGACTCTTCAACAATATAACATTTAGGACTAAGTTATTGTAGTCAAAGGCCAACCTTCTCGACTTCTGCCTGGCAGCTGCGGTTTTAAGATGCCACCCACTGTAAGACGATTTCTGATTTCAGAGATATTTAAATGAGGAAATTGGATTTCTTAGACCTGATCAAGTACGGTGGTTGGTAACAAGCAGGGGTGGTCGGGTGCTGGGAGGGGTGGACGAAGGAGGTTCCGGTCTGCAGGTTTTGAATTGAGGGTACCTGGAGAGACCAGTGGGGAAGACCTCCCCCTCGAGGTCTCAAACTAAGGTCAGCTCTGAGTGAGAATGACAGGAGGTCAGGAACCTCAAGGGCGTGACTTTCAGCTCAGAGATACCCCAGCTGACCGAAGGGAGACCCGGTGGCAAGCCGAGGGAAGTGAGCTGTGTTCCAGGGAGTGGAGAAATGTCAGGGGGCTGATGTGACTTAGGTATGGTGAGATCCAGCTTCACATACGTGTGGCTAAAACTCCTGGCCACTAAAGTGAAGTCTGTTATTCTCCTTCACGAAACCTCCCCAGGAACTTAACCATGTCTCCTTGAAGGACAAAGCAGAATGCAAGGTTACAACCAACATCCCTATGCCAGTAGGTGGAAAGAAGGACAAAGATGGAAACTATATTGTGCCTTAAAAATAAGGGAGAACGAGCCCATCTAATACTGCAGCCCTCTTCTCTAGATAGATAAATCAAAGATCAAGATGCATCAAAACAAAACACCTTGATGGCGGTGCAGCTGAGTATTTGTGTTAATTCTTTTGCTCTTCACCTCGCTCTCGGGCTTTCTACAATCCAATTTGCTCCTGCCTTCATGGCCCTGGCAAGAGCAGTGGCCACATATTGTTTGCAATCGCCCTAGGGAAACACAGTAAAATAGGTTTTGTAAGAGTACAGCGAGGAGAACGGTATTTACAAAGGATATTTACTGCTCGGATTATGATTACCGGCCTTAAATTGATGTAACAAAAAGAATATGCTTTACAAAGGAGCGATATTGCTGAGATTTTATAGAGCCATTATGATTGCGACTGAAGCTTTAGCACAACTGAGTTTACTCCTGCCTCTACCTGCAATCAAATTATACGGGCTCTCCTTGAACAGGGGGAAGTGCAGAGCTATAGATGAGAAGATAGGCAGATTTCCTCTCGCATGGGCCAAATGAGAAGACGATGATTTACCTGTGGGGATGGTGACCAATGAGGGGTAGGAGATCTGGAGAATGACATCCGAGGCTGAGGAAGGAGGGAAAAAGAAACTTCTTTCCCTTTGAGGATGGAGGCCGTCTGGCCTATCTGTCTCCCCATGGCCTTCAGGTTAAATCTGGACTGCAGAGTTAGAGGGGATCGCTACCATAAGGTCCCTTGTAATCTAGCCGCTCAGTCTCATGACGTACCATCTCCCCCATGCTCTCTACAGTCTAGCAATGCATCCCTCAAACAAAATTTCATGTATTAGTCATGTGATTCTCTGTGGTTTTCCCACAGTACCATGCCTCGTCTTGTCTTCAGGCTTTCATGCAGACGGAGCTCTTTTCTCCAAACGCTTGACTCTCCTCCCTTCCCCAAAGCAGAAAAACAACTATTCATCTTTTAGGGCTCGGTTTATGTGTTCTTCTAGGAAGACTTCTGGATCCCTAAAAGCCAGGTTGGATTCATTACTTTGTTCTTAACATCATGCTGTGTTTATAGCTGCCCTAGCCTTTAACAGACTACTTATATGTAATACATCTATGAACCTTGTGTGTTTCTCCAGTAAGACTGTAAATGCTAGGGGAAAGGAGCATACTTTGGCAGAAGCTGAAAATTACTCACTAGAGCCCAGTCTTTCCTTGTTTCGTAGTAACTGATGGCTAACTACTCCCACAAACCCCGTCTTCCTTTCTTCCATAGTGATACAATTCTAGCTGGAATGTGGTTGTCCAGGCTGAGACACTCTTTGCAGCTCCGGGCCACCATATGGCTAAGTTTTGGAGACTGATTTGGATTAAATACAATGTTTCATGTTACAGGCCTGCTCTTCAATAGCTTGCACGCCATTTCCCCTCCCCATGAACTGGAGTGTGGACACACCTGAGACTCAGCTTTGCCACACACTTTTACACATGCAGAGGAACAAGATGGAAAGGACTCAGGTCTTTGACTGACTCGGTGGAATGGGCCTACCCACCCCTAGAGTTCTTCCTTTCGCTGCTTTGAGAGAGAGAAACTTCTTCCTTCTTTATGCTGTCGATTTAATCTGGAGTCTCTTTGTTGGAGCAGCTGGTGCTTATCCTGACTAACAAAGGAGTAGCTTGAATGGAATAATAGCACAAGACTCAAATATATGTCATTAGCTGAGCTGTCAGGCTACGGGGGACAGAGGCACATGGCAGCCTGCAGAGCTGGTCATCTTTCCTATGCCGTAGCAGAAGATTTCATAGAAGTCCCCCTGCAATAAACTGGAAGGTAGACCATATACATAAACACCCTTGGCTTTAAAGAAAGCGCTTAAGTCACATTGTAAGTGTGAATTTGTTTCTGGATGGTTATGTCGAAAAACCATAAGAATGATGAACTCAGGCAATGACTGTCTAGTTTTCAAGAAGAAATATAAGGTAATAGAGAACATGTAAAATCAGGAATCTCATAAGAGTGAAAAACCAATGGTGTCTTTTACCAAACAACTGGATATAACTATTGTTATTCAGAATCTTTCTCCAAGGCTAACTACATAGACCGACACGAAGTCAGTTACCATGCCTAGATCAGGAATTTTTTCCAATTCCTGCCCAGTCTACTGTGTTTGTTTCATACTTTACTTTTCTGAATGGTGGTTCTTATGAATCCATTTTTGTATACTGGGAGCCATGTCCAAAACTGATGGAAGATAGAAAATCACCCACAGCATATGAAATTTCGGTAGGATAAAGTAACCAGGTAGAATTTTGTTTTTCCCTTGAGTGGAAAAACTCTGTTTTTAGTTGCTGTTTTACAAATGAGGAGACGTTTGTGTAGAAATTTGGTGACGGGATGGGCAGCCTGTAGTGGAGAATGATATCTGTTGTCAAAAAATATTATTTCTCCCCTTCTTATGTAGTGATAGAACTGAATTATAGCTGGGGTGTAGCTTTCTAGC
Source organism: Potos flavus (assembly GCA_028534135.1). NCBI lineage: Eukaryota > Metazoa > Chordata > Mammalia > Carnivora > Procyonidae > Potos > Potos flavus. The sequence continues at coordinate 125,380,901 of CM052886.1, read as the reverse complement.
ATGGGACTACACATCCCAGCCCTCACCGAAGCTCTCTGCAGCCCTGTGATTGATCTCACCAATGGGATGTGGCGGGTAATGATGGTGCCTTTTCTAGGCATCTCTTCCATGCATACCATTCATCTGTCAGTGCAGATATCTACTGAGCCTTTCATCCCTCTATCTTGCCTTCTGTCAACTGCTATGCAGTTGTGATTCTTGATGCCCCTTCTATGATATCCTGACCTACATGAGGCAGTGTCAATCCCATCACACTGGGTAAGGATCATTCCACATAGACACAGTTGGGAGCATTTCCTCTCTCTGGGTGCTTACCGTTTCCCAGGGCTCTATTCAGGAAGCAAAAGTTATCTCTTCTTCTCTCATATCCCCACATGGATCTGAGACTATGTCGCCTTCCCAAGGTTCCACCTAGGAAGCAGGAAACATGATCCCTTTCCTTGGCTGTCCACCAACCTCATACTCTCTTCACTTTCAGTTCGAGTGTCCTCCTTCTTCCTAGCCTAAGAAATTCTTTTTCTAGCCCTTGGAAGGTTATGGTGAAAAGAAAAAAAAAAATCTGACTCTTTTTGTCCTGCAAAAATCTACATTTAGGCCATGAGTCTTTTTAATTACCCTATGAGTGGAAGCTTTTGAAATTCACCCAGAGGAAAATTTCTTTTTTTTTTTTTTCCTTTTCCTCTCTTCCATTGTCACACATACCTTTCTTGACACAATAAGCACAGAAAAATTTTACTATCAAAGTTGAGGTAAGGGCTGGATGGGAAAGGAAATGCCAAGAAAAATACCATTGGTTAATATTTCATGTTTAAATAGAGCAAATTGCATGATGCATGCTTATTTGAGAATCTAAAGTTGGTTCTAATCAACCCCATCGGAATATAACAAAAACGATCCAGTTTTAATTATAAATGGCTTGATTTCAAACAGCAAAAAAAGATCATGAAAATTTCATGGAGGATCATAATTTTATCAACTGTAGCCTCGTTGGCATTCATACCATCAGAAATCCTATTAGTCTGAAAACTTGGCTGGTCTCCTAGGACAAGAGGATTTCAGAAATAATTGTCAAAGCCCAGGACCCAAGATGAAGACTCCCAATTTAAATGTCAGGGAGGAAGGGGAAGGGAAGGGGATGCTGGTAGGCAGAAGAGATTCGGGATGCTCAGGCCAGGTCCTGGATGCTAGTTATCACCCTGAAAAGTGTCCCCCAACCCAGGTTCCGGTAGATTGGTGCAATCTGTTTCCTCTCTCTGGAAGATGAAGAGAAATCTCAGGGAGGCCTTGTCCAGGAATGTGAGCATCCCTCAGTTTCTGGTAAGGAAAATAGATAGTTGCTTTGAGAGGTTAAAGGAAGGACACCGTGTATCCCAGATGTTGTACCTTCTAGAACAAGTGATCAAGACCCTTGACACAGAAAGACACACAACATCAACCAGTAATGGTGAATTGCTTATTATGATTTTTGAAAATGTTTTGATGAACTAAATGTGGCCTTTGGACCTGAGAACTGCCTAGAAAGGCACAAATAAAATAGCCACTCTTTGAAAGCTGCCCTTAGACACCCCCAGTGCTCACCTGCATGCTAATCTCTAAGTCCTTGTCTGTCATGTTATCCTACTGGACTTTTCCACACCATGTGAAGGTGACCAGCCTCCTGAAACTCTCCCGCCCTGATCACTGAGACACCCTGCCTCCTGATTCTTCCTGTACCTCTCCGATTTTATTTTTTTCACTATTTGTTTTCTGTCCTCTTCCACCAGCTTCTTAAAATCTTAAGTTTTCCCCTATATTCTGTACTCTGTTTTCCTATACTCCAGCTTTTACTGCTTTCCTGGGAAAGGTCACCTCCCTAGCTGGTACAGATATGTAGAGGACCCTCAGACAAATTTCAGGTTTCTCTAAGTAGAACACTTGCATCCTCCTTTGTGCTGCTGTCGGCATTTGCTCAGAGCTTCAGGAAGCCGGGGTGGGGTGGGGGGGTCTTTGTTCACTCCCTTTTCTATAACCAGCTCCTAGCACAGGGCCTGCCTCATACCGGCTCTCATGAATATGTATATGTATAGTGCGTGCATGCATGAGTAGATGAATGTTTATCTACATAAGCATGTGTTATGAATCAGCTTTTAGTGCCAGTCCTACACTGAACACCTTGTAGGACAGGGCAGGAAAAGCTAAATACAAAAGCACCAAAAAAGTTACAACTAAAACCAAACTCAAAACTGAAGAAGAGTGATGGATTGAGACAGAAGATACTAAATCTCAAAATGAAGGCTGCCCTTTGCTAACTTGCATTGCAGAGGCCATTTGTTTACCATCAATGAATACACCAGTAGCCCATTTATGTTAATACTAACATTTTGAAATACCATAGCATGATTACCATGTCATTCGCAAGTGTCATCTGTTGACTTTTCCCCAAGAATCATAGATATTTTCATCCTACAGGGAAATCAAGAGATTATCTTGTCCAGCTCTTTGCTTTTAGGCAGGTAAGGCATTAATATTCTTACTTCAGAGAGAAATTGTTGCTGAAGCCCAGAGAAAGGAAGAACTTGACCCAAGTTCACAGTTAGTTAGCAGTGGATTCCTCGGCTTGACATTGTGCAACTCCAATGCGCTTGTTACTATTCTGAGCTGCTGATTTGTTCGCAGCATTTAATACACTGAATTAACCTCGTAGAATGCTCATATGATGAGGCATGCTCAACATGCCTATGGAGATTCCAGAAGGGAGGGTACATGATGACCTTACGGGACCAAAGGAAAGAAAAGGAGCTGTAGTTTTTAGGCTCGTCCTTTACACTCTAAAGATTTCGGACACAAAACAAGCAAATGAACCTCTAATTTTAAAGAAAAGCATAACAATGATCTTAAACAGTCATATTTGAAGAGTAAAATACAAGAGTAATGTCAGTAAGGCCGAAAGGAACTCTGCTTTCTCTCTTTATCCTTTGTCCACCAGAATGTAGTGAATGACCAGTAGAATCCCATTGTTATTCAATCTGAGTTGTGTTCCATAGGAAAAGAGAGATGTAAGGAGAAGTGGGAATATTTTGGTACTTGCCATCCACTACTGATAGTTTTGAGCAAGAGCTTTGCAGAAAGCATCTGTAAATTATGGCATTTGTGCACTAAAAAAATAATGTGTGCTCTTGTTGATTCTCTTTCTGAAACTCTGTCAACTCAAAGCGACCATTGATCTTTCTCCAGCTGCTGATGGATAGATCAGGCTGGTGTACTACAGTTGTCCCACCCTGGAAGCCAGTTATGTCCATCCTCTTCAGGGACTGTCCCATGTTCTGAACTTCTTTTCCCTTTTCCCATATCCCATCACCATGACAATTCCCAGTTCTTCACAACATCTAGCATAGGACACTCTGTGGTGACTGTCCCAGCAAATGCCCATCTCTGCCCCCAGGGAGCTGCGATTCTAGACATGGATCACAGTCAGTCCTCCCCCATCACAACAGTCCATCCTCCTAGCCACGGGGATTGGTTTAGGGAAAGGCACGTACTGGAAGGTGGTCCAACAAGAGTGAATCCTGTGACTTTGTTTCGGGTTAGAATGGGGGACAAGGTGATGTCTCGTGCTGTGTTTGGGGTGATGTGTGGAACGGCCCTGGCCCTTCTGATGGAAAAGCCATCTGAGGATGCAGCCACCATGACAAACGGGGAAGATGTGAGAATCTCACCTGAAGCTTGCTTACACTCTTCATCTTACAAAGGCCAACTTCGGATATGAATACAGAGGCAAAAAAGCCAGTGTGAGTTAGATATCCTTTGAGTTACACTGAAATCATTTTAAAAGCTCTCTGGAGAAGGAGAGTGTGGACTAGGGATGTGCCCCAGCCAAAGCAACGAAAGCCCAGCCCTCCAGTGAGGGAATTGGCAATTTTGATTTGTGCCATCTCCTTGAAGGTGTGTGCCCTAGGTTAGGAACTTTGATGGTATAATTATATGATGCTATAATATAACTCTTCCAAAGTATTTGTATTTTGAGGGACAGACTTCTAAGCCCAAGGGGGTGATTTTCTCATGCTGAAGTTTGTGTAAGTTTTGATTTGCCTCTCCAATGCCTACAAACTACTCCATCTGTATGTGATACACATTGAGTGAATGAAAAATGATACCACCTTGCTATTAACTTAGATAACTAAGGGAACGCCATTCTTTAACAATTCTTTGTCATGCTCTTCTGTGCCATGACTCTTTTTTCCAAGTGCTCCCACTGTGTTAAAAATTGTCCTTATTTTGGGGGCACCTGGGTGGCTCAGTTGGTTAAGCATCTGTCTTCGGCTCAGGTCATGATCTCAGGGTCCTGGGATCGAGCCCCACATCAGGCTCCCTGTTCAGCGGAGAGTCTGCTTCTCCTTCTCCTTCTTTCTCTGTGCTCTCTCTCTCTCAATAAATAAGTCAAATCTTTAAAAACAATTATTTATAATTAAGGAACATCTAACATGGGTTTGGTAACATCTTGATGCTCCCAAACCTCAAGTTTTTGTCCGGGTTGTTATTCTGTTCTGTCTTTTTAAATTTTCTTCTGGTGGGGGCTAGACACAACTGAATTACTGCCTGGGATGTGGCCACACAGAGTTTCGGTCTCGGCTGCATGGCCAAAGCAGATGGAAGGAGGCAGCATCTGCTACACATTCTGGGTAAACATTTTGTAGCCTCTTAAGCAAATATAAATTCAAGGTGCCCTGTCCTTCTGCCCAGACCTCTGGCTGGCATCCAGGAGGTCTGGTGAACCATCTGTCCATTTGTGTTTATGGTGCATTGTTGAAGACATTCTTGATTTTGTCTCATTTTGCCTTGTTTACAAGTGGGGTCCATACTGTGCAATGAGAAGAGCCCTGAGCTGGAGGTAAAGACTGCTTGGTTCTAATCTTTGTTTGGTGTCTGACCTGTAATATAACCTCAGGTAAGACATTTCATCTTTCATGGCTCCTTTTCTCATCTGTAAACCATGGGGTTGAACTGGATGTTCACAGAGTCCCTCAAAACCTGAAGAAATAAGTTTGCATTTACGAGGGTGCCATCTGGACTAAATAAGTTGTGGTAGTGATTTCAACAAAGTACCAGTCTCACAGACACTCTTTCTGGGCACAGCTGGGTATCCACTCACCCCACCCTGCATCCATCCACCCACCCATCCATCCATCTACCCATCCATCCATCCATCTATCCATCCACCCACCCATCCATCCATCCACCCATCCATCCATCCATCTATCCATCCACCCACCCATCCATCCATCCACCCATCCATCCATCCATCTATCCATCCATCCATCATCCATCCACCCACCCACCCACCCATCCATCCATCCACCCAGCCACCCACCCACCCACCCACCCATCCATCCATCCATCCACCCACTCATCCATCCATCCATCCATCCACCCATTCATCCATCTATCCACCCATCCATCCATCCATCCATCCAACAGGTCCTGGGCTCTCACAGTGATGGGGGCGCCTATAGGTGCTGTGCCAGAGGGGAGGAATGTCAGGGAGGAGAGAGAACCATGCATGAATGGTTATTTCTCTGTGCTCAAGAATTTAGGAGGGAGACAGACATAAACAAGTAATTAATTTACTAACTTCCTTTGTGGGTTAGAGACCAAGGACAAAAGCCGAAGGAGGGTAATGAGGCCAAAGGAAAGAAGACTCAAAAGAAGCATACACTCTGGTTGCTAGGGAAAGATATTTCGGTTGCTTACTTGTCCCTGTCACAGTTAGAAAACTCTCCCAAATAAACTCATCTCATGATCGCAAGAGCCCAGTTAAGAAACCTAGATGACTGCATGGGCACTCCGTAAATCTATGTATTGGAGATCTGTGAGCTTGGGAGTATGGAACTATGACTGTTTTGTTCACCACTCCCTCCCCTACAGTTAGCAGAGTTTGTATGTAGCTGACACTCAATAAATACTTGCCCAGTGGCTGTTGGAGGAATTAACTCCAAGTTAATTCTAACTGAGGTGGTGTGGTGTCTCTTTTATCAATTATTAAATAAAAGACACGATATGTCAATGTGTAGGAAAGGAATGAGGCTGATTTACGAACAACCAAACATTGCAACTTCACTTTCATGGATTTAGGCAGGGAACGATGGTGCAAAACCTACTTTGAAATAGTTTTAATTCTGAAAATTAATTCTCAGAGAAGGTAGAAGTAAGTAAGAACGTTGTGTGGTCACAGAGTGCTCACAATCCCACCGAATGCTGAATTTGCTAATCCTTGACTACTGTTACATTTACTAAAAAGCCCCTGATACCATACAAAAGCCCAGAACAGTTGGAGGAACCCTCTCAGTGAATGGCAATCAGAGCCAAGGTGTCCAATTCTGAGCAGAGGTTTAAGCAGCCTGAGAAACAAAGATGTAGCATTTCACCCTAGAGTAGGTCTTAGAAATTGCAGGTGGCCACAATCCAAAGGGTGGGTATATGGCTCTGTGACTGTCCCAGCAGTAAGCCTTCTACTGTCACCCAGAGAGTAACAGCAATAATGTCACCAAGATTGTGGCCATTACTATGGCTCTTTTTAACAAGGGACACCAATGTACATTGAAGGTCCTTACATTTTATTTGCATACAATAAGACATTTGGGATGCAAACTTTGGCTTTTATGTAATTTTTACCTATGGACCCTATTCCTTTGGCAAAGGAAATCACAGTCCTGCACCTTCTCAAGTGAAAATAATTTTAGCTTTCATAGGAGTGAGAGAATCGTTGGAAGCAGTAGGAACATCTTAATGATTAAAGACAGATCTTTTTCAGTGTGGGGCTAATGGAATAGGGACTTGGTCAGATCTGGGTGGGATAGAATATAGTCAAGTGATCAGAGGCTTTCAGGACATTCTGTGGCTTAAAGGAAAAAGCTTTCAAATCTTCGAAAATTGCTCTGCACTTAGGCATTTCTGGGCCCACTTCCTTTTCAGATTCGACCATTACAAAAACGGGAAGCATTGCAATCATGGCAAATGGGCTCAGTGTGCAGAGGCAAGGGAGGAATGGGGGGATTTGTGCATTCTCTGCCGACATGTGCTCCCCCAGTCGCTCCTCTAATCTGCCGGCAATGATTCTAGACTCTCAACTTACATGGTGTGAGCCAGGAGTTGTGTGAGATCTCTTCAAAAGAAAAGAAATCTGAAGGAAATGGTATTTGGAAGTATTAACATATCCCGTCCCCCTGGTGGTATAGACAACTCACTCATGACCCTCTGAGTGAAATTTGTCAAGGGAAGAGGGCGCCTGGCCTTTAGAAGTCACTTCTTCCTCACACCTGCTCCCACGTAATTGAAAGTTGCTAAAGGTGTTAAATACGAACCTCTTCTTGCCTTTAAAGAATGGAGAAGTCAGGCAAACCAGGGACTAGTAGTTTACCTTGGTGTGTTTCTGTAGCAGACACTGCTAGATCTGTCAATGAGAACTTCATCATCTGCACGGACTGAACTCAGATCCCCTCAGGGAGGGGACAGAGCCAGTGTGGCTGGCTGCCGTCCAGACTCCAAAACTGTTGAATTTACTCCAGTGCGCCACAGAAATGATATCATGTACATGTTCATGTGACACTAACATTTTTAAGAAGCGCTGACCTACCGGATACCTGTTTCTCCTAAGAGAATTCTGATTTTGTTTCGGGTAGTACTATGCTCAAGGAAAATATCTAATATTCTGGTTCTCTTGTGGATAGTGATGGTCAGGCGACATAGTCATTGCCAATAAAATGTCAGCAGAAGTGCTTAGGTGGATCTTCTGGAAAACCCGGAGTTTCCTAGAATATTGGATTTCAAAATCCCTGGGCCAGCAGCAGTATCCGCATATCCTGGGCACTTGTTAGAAATGCAGATTCTTTACCTAGACTATGGGGGTAAAGCCCAGCAATCTTTGAATTGACAAGTGTCTATATGATTCTGATGCATGATCAAGTTTGAGAACTGATGTCTTAGGCCTCCAGTAATTGTTCTTAAATGTGATGGAAGTTGGAGGCACCTGGGATGGCGGATGTCTCTTGAGGACTGACCCCGGAGAGTCTCATTTCATTGGTTTGGGATGTGGGTTAAGTCAGTGCCAGTCTGCCTGGTTGTAATTTATGCCGGATGTCACCTTCTTCGCCAGGCGATTCTACAGCACATAAAGGTTGAAAGAGCCTCGTACAGAATGGCAGTTGCCACATGGCTCAGCTTCTTGGTGATGGAGATGACAACACCGTCTCTGCCTTTCTGCTTCTCTTCCCTTATTTGTCGAAAGCCTCCCTTGAAAGTAACGAGGAGGGCAATGCCAAAAAGCTGGAGTGCTTCCTCCTACCCATCTCCCCACCCCCAGTTGTCCTAGAAAATGAGAAGTGGGTTAGATCCCAAAGGTAGCGAAGAACTTTTAAGTATGATAGCAATGATACTAGGGCTACAGAGCAATAAAGGAAACATTGCTTTATGTTCACACTTGGATCCCTGAATAGGGGAGACTATGTTTGTTTGTTTGTTTGTTTCACAGATGTTAAGCCGTGCGTTCCCAGCATTCTCAGGAGGTTTCCTGGCCTCCAGCTCAGGCTGGCCATGGATTTGCCCCAGCTTGAAATATACTAAATAAGCAAACTCAGTAGTTTAGACTTGGGGCACTGTGGTTTTGTGGCTGTCCAAGTTTACTTGTTTATTGGCCTCGAGACTTTCCCTAAATTGTTGGAGAAGGCAGCCAACGTGGGCACAAATGGTTGAAGCAGGAATCTGAGCAGTGTTTAAAAAGTAGGTTGTGGTGAATGACCAAGACTGGGTGGAGTTGATTCATTTAGTAAAACGCACATTAGCAGTTGATGGTGGTTTAGTTTCATAGCGGGAGTGGGCATGCCCAAGTGGGAACTGAGTTTGGAGAGAGAATTCACATGGTGCCTGGCTTAACCTCTGGAGGTAAGGTAGCCGAACAGCAAAACAATGGATTGGGAGTGAGTTTGATAAAACTGACCTTCTGGACATGACTCCCCCACCCCCAGTCAGTTATGGAGAACTGTAGCAAGTTAATGTTTATTTAGGGCAGCTCGCCAAGGGAAAACAGAAGTCTTCGTTATTCTTAGTAGTGACATAAGAGAGTTTTTTAAAATGTTACACATAAAGAGAATCAACGACTCGACACTAAAATGATCATCAATCTAATATGATAAATGATGCTTGCAAAGAAAAAAAAAATATCGTTTTCAGGCACCACACTTACAGTGTTTTGGTGACCCATGTGTTAGCCTGGGTTCTCCAAGAAGCAGAGGCCAAGATGAACATAGGAGAATTTCATTAAGAGAAACTTCAGACGAGGAAGAATGGGGAGACAATCCAGGAAGTCTGATAGAAATCTGACCCCTCGTAGGGGACGGATGGAAGCAAAGTTGACCGGAAGTGTTCTAGACTAGGGGTGCAACCTAAGGAAGGTTTGCTAAGGCCACTGGGGAGTTGTCACACCCGTCAGTCATCAGTCAACCCCCCATGTCTCAGGGAAGAACCTGCCCTCATATCCCAGCTAGTATCTTCATCTAGACCATCACACTTACTAGTAACACATTATTACATAGTAGCACAGATGGGATACCTTCCACTTAGATCTTACCAACTGCTAGCAAGCAGCACCTTTTGGGATGGAGATGTCTACATGACCATATGATGTTCGAGGGGTCAATTCAACTACCTTCATGTATTGTGAGGTATTATTGATGCTACAGGTTCAAAGGTTATTCGGCTCTCCCTTGCCAAAATTTCTTCATATTTGTTTTTGTTTTTGTTTTTTTAAAGATTTTATATATTTATTTGACAGAGAGAGACACAGCGAGAGAGGGAACACAAGCAGGGAGAGTGAGAGAGGAAAAAGTAGGCTCCCTGCTAAGCAGGGAGCCCGATGCGGGGCTCGATCCCAGGAACCCGGGATCATGACCTGAGCCAAAGGCAGACGCTTAATGACTGAGCCCCCCAGGTGCCCCAAATTTCTTCATATGCGTATTCAATCTTTCTCTGTTCTTTTCTCGGATGCCAGAAACCAGCAATGAGCAGTACATGTACTTTATGCTGTTCTTTTGATTTCAAGTCTAATTTTTTTTTAAGTCATTTGTTAAATGCCAGTGTTGTTTCTGTGAAGCTACGTTTTAGTTGTGAATGACGAGCACAAAGAAGGTTGTTTTCCCAACTGGAAAAGTAATTCAGCAGGAGTAAATGGCTGTCTTTGTACAATTGTCACCTCAGTAATGGAACACAACAGACTTGTGACAGCCCGTGATAGGTACCAAGGCATGGAAGCTAAATATCATCGTGTCACTGGATGGTTGGTCACAAATACATGTACGCATGCAGTAACAGCACTGCATCCGTATGGGGGGGGAGGGGGTTTGTTAGGTGGCTGCCCTGATCATCAACACCAAGGATTCTCAAACCCACCTGCCTGACAACATCAGGGTGCTTCTAAAACATGCATCCATTCTTGGATATCACACTCCACATCTTGTGATCTGGTTGATTTTGAGTGAAACTGGATGTTTATGTGTTCTAAACTCACAGGTTTTATTTTATTTTATTTTATTTCATTTTAGTTATTTTACTTTATTATTATTTTTTAAGACTTTATTTATTTGACAGACAGAGATTGGGAGAGCACAGAGGGAGAGGGCAAGGGAGAAGCAGACTCCCTGCTGAGCAGGGAGCCCCCAATGTGGGGCTCAATCCTAGGACCCTGAAATCAGACGCTTAACCCACTGAGCCACGCAGGGGCCCCAAACTCATAGGTTTTAAATGGGAGCCACCTGTAAACTTACAGTGCGTTTTTAACTTATCTTGAGAATGAGAAAATCATTTTCATAGAGAGCTTTCGGATATTTTAAAATATGATCATGGGGGAGTACAGCCACTTTGAAAGACAGTTTGGCAACTTCTTACAAAACCAAACATACTCTTACCAGTATGATCCATGAGTAGTCCTCCTTGGTATTTACTCAAATGAATTGAAAACTTATGTCCATACAAAATGCTGCGCAAAGATACTCTTATAAATTTATTAAGAATTTATAATTGCCAAAAATTAGAGGCAATCAAGATGTCCTTGGGTAGGTAAGTGGATAAGTAAACTGTGGTCCATTCAGGGCATGGCATATTAGGATTCAGGGCTAGGAAGAAATGAGCTCTCGAGCCATGAAAAGAGATGGAAGGATGTTAAATGCATATTACTAAGTGAAAGAAGCACACTGCATCTGTCCAACTATTTGACATTTTAGAAAAGGCAAAACAATGGAGAGAGTAAAAAGATTAGTGGTTGGTTATTAGTAGTTGGGGGCAGAGATGAATAAGCATAGCACAGAGGATTTTTAGGACAGTGAAACTATTCTGTACTACTTGACAGTGGTGGATATGTGCCATTATACATTGGTCCAAACTCTTGAATGTACAATGTGAAGAGGGAGCCCTAACAGAAGCTATGAACTTAGATGATAACAATGCATTAATGTAGGTTCATTGATGAATGTACCATCATGGTGTGGGATGTTGATAGTTGGGAACATTGTGTGTGTAGAAGGGGCAGGAGATATAGGAGAAATCGCCATACTTTCCAATCAGTTTTGCTGCTAACCTAAAACTACTCTAAAAAAAAAAACTTTTTTGGGGCACCTGGGTGGCTCAGTCAGTTAAGCATCTGCCTTCAGCTCAGGTCATGATCCTGGGTCCTGGGATTGAGCCCCACATCAGGGTCCCCATTCAGCAGGCAGCCTACTTCTCCCTCTGCTGCTCCCCCTGCTTGTGCTCTCTCGCTTTCTCTCAAATAAATATAATCTTCAAAAAAAAAAATAAAGTTAACTACTTAAAAAAAGGTGATCATTAGTCTAACACTGGATTAGGGTAAAAAAATACTGGTTTATTTTAAGAATAAGAACAGATTGTATATACTGATTTCTAGTTTTTCTCTTTCATTGCATCTACTATCTAGCCATTTTTTTTTTGAAATTTAGATTATTTTTATAGTGTAAACTTTAAGGCAATTTATCATAAATAAAATTTTATCATGATGCAGGAAGATGATTTATTTGAACTCAAGAACATGGTACTTCCTAGACAAAAGAATGCCCACCCACTGGTGGTGCTAATTACCACCAGTGACAATGGTAATTAGCAGCCTGTCCCCAAGCAGATTAGTAGCCAATCTCAAGTAGTCATATCAATAGAATTTGTACAACAGAAAAATTGGGATAGCAAAGGATTTTATCATTGTTTCAGATGAGGAACCTGGAAAAAGTGTAATAATGAAAATCAGTTATTTTCCTTCCCAACTAGCCACTGGGATACATTTGTTTTATTCACAGCTAATCAGGCAAATAGACAACTTCTCCAAATTTACTTGAACACTAAAAAAATAAAACTTTCATAATATTAAGTGGATTTTTAAAAAAATTAAGTAGATTTGCAGTAAAATATTAGGTTGCAATGAATAGCTGAATGCAACTTAAAAGTCGGGGGCTTAGGAATCTTACAGATCTGGATACTGATTTGGACCTTACTTATTAGCTTTGTAGTCCGGGAAGGAAACTAAGCTCTTTAGACTTCAGTTTTCCAATCTGCAACACAAGTTAGGTGAGCTAATGTTGTGGTTTTTTTTTTTTGTTTTTTTTTTTTTTAAGACTTATTTATTTGACAGAGAGAGAGAAAGAGAGTGTACTTAGAAGTAGGGCAAGAGGCAGAGGGAGAGGGAGAAGCAGATTCCCTTCTGAGCAGGGAGCCCGATGCGGGGCTCATCCCAGGACTCTGGGATCATGACCTGAGCTGAAAGCAGACACTTAACCTACTGAGCCCCCCAGGCACCTTTAGATGAGCTCATGTTGGAAAGCACATGGCAACTGGTGTGTGGTTCTGGTGAAGTTGTAGTGAGTTACTGCTATTACCGACAAAAATGTAAGAGGTAATTCTAGCACCTCTTGTTCCTGTTTCAACCAAGGGATGGTTCACGTGGCTTTTCCTTTTTTTTCATTCTTTGTTTGTTTTGTTTGGTTTGGTTTGGTTCACTGAAAATCTAGGGATGCTGTAAACCAAAATGTAGAAACATGGGCAAACTCCCATACACAAAATTGCATATAAAATACCTGAGATTTCGGACCTGCCTCCAAATCCAGCCATAAGCCTTTAGTTTTAGGTAATCGTATCTCAGAGCGTGTTCTGGAGATGATGTCAAGAAAATGCAGGTTTAGGAAGGATCCTGAGAGATTCTTTATTAGAGAATACAAGGGAAAGAGGGGGAAAACACATCGTCAATAGAACTAGATGCGTGCCGCTACACATTTCTCGGGTTATCATGGACTCTCCCTACCCAGACCTTTGGTTCCTGTGCATTCTGCCTCTTCTTCCCCAGCCTCTCTGGTTTTGACTTTTATTCTGCCCAGACCTGGTGTACCTAATTCACATCATTTTGAACAAACTAAATATCAGATCCCGAGGCTCACTTTTCCTTTTCCGTATATGTGTTCCAGCAGGAGAATTGGTGGTAGACATGTCTTTTCTTCCACACACAGTCACAACCTATGGACTCTGTCTCCTTCATCCCACACATGCACACAACTGACACGATTGTCTCAGCTGCTGTGGACAGAAAATGCATTAGGAGGCCTGTGCCTTCTTCCTCCAGGACCCTCTTTGGGCTCTATTAGAGGTGGAACTCTTGCTGATCACTAATTCTTATAGACCTCAGTGTGATTGTCAAGGACCCCCACCCCACCCCGTATTCCTCTCCAGTGGTTTTGTTATGCTAAGGATGCCTTTTCTTTCTCAATTTAGTTTATGACAAGTTTTCCGTATGTCATGACCTGAATGCTTTGGAAGAGTACTGAGTTATTTTTTCAAATGTTCCTCAATTAGGGCTAAATCTGTTTTCTTATGATCAGATTGAGCTTATGCATTTTTATCAAAAATACCACAAAAATGATATTGTGTCTTTCATTGTACATCCTAACAAAAGTTTCAGGATGTCTGTATATATTACTGGCGATGTTTATCACCAAATACAATATAGGATACTGGAATCGTAAAAGGACATTGGTGGGAAAATTAGTGAAATATGAGTAAGACTTGTAATTTAGCTAAAGTTGGATTAACATAAATTTCCTTTTCTGGGTAATTGTACTATGGTTATAGAAGATCCTAAAATTAGGTGAAGTGCATTAACGGATATACAGAATTTTCTTGTACTATGTTATTTTTACAAGTTTTCTGTAATTCTACCATTATTTCAAATAGAAAAGTTTTTCTTGTTTTGTTTTGTTTTTAAGATTTTACTTGAGAGAGAGAGTGAGAGTGGGCGGAAGGGCAGAAGGAGAGAATCTCAAGCAGACTCCTCAGCAAGCACAGAGCTCGCCACAGAGCTTGATCCCAAGACCCTGAGATCATGACCGGAGCCCAAACCAAGAGTCAGACACTTAACCAACTGAGCAACCCAGACGCCTCTCAAATTAAAAAGTTTTTAAAAGTGCAAAACATTAGCAAGATGTTCCAGTAAGATGATGGAAGGGCCTGGTCATCTATCAGTGAATGATAAATTTCTGTCTAACCGAGCGTTGGTTGAAATTGCCCTATGAGTGTGCTGAGTATCTTCTATACAACAACAGATAAAATCTGGCTACGTAGAATATAGGAATACAACATTTGATATCTCTCGGTAAGTTGTTTAAAAAAGAGTTTGATAGGGGTGCCTGGGAGTCTCAGTGGGTTAAGCCTCTGCCTTTTTTATCAGCTACTCACTGAGTTCTCTAAAGGCACACAAGTACTTCTATCAGGAGGGAATTCTTTATTCCATGTGTAAATTCTCTAAATAGACCTCTATGTAATTTATCTGAAGAAAATTGCTCATTATGGGGCGCCTGGGTGGCTCAGTGGGTTAAAGCCTCTGCCTTCGGCTCAGGTCATGATCTCAGGGTCCTGGGATCCAGCCCCACATCGGGCTCTCTGCTCAGCAGGGAGCCTGCTTCCCCCTCTCTCTCTGCCTGCCTCTCTGCCTACTTGTGATCTCTCTCTCTCTCTCTGTCAAATAAATAAAATCTTAAAAAAAAAAAAAAAGTTTGATAGAGGAGTGCCTAGGTGGCATAGTCAGTAAGTGTGGACTCTTGATTTTGACTCAGGTTGTGATCTCAGGGTCTTGAGATTAAGCCCCACATCTGACTCTGCACTCGGTGGGGAGTCTACTGGAGATTTGCTCTCTCCCTCTCCCTCTGTCCCTCTTGATCGTGCTCCTGTGTGCTCTCTCTCAAATAAATAATCTTTAAAAAAAATTAAAATAAATAAAAAATAAATTGAAAAGTTTGATAGATAGCTAAACATATTCCTTTCTCATCTCTTCTAAAACTAAAAATGGATTACAGTAGGAATTTCTTTTTCAGGTTTGCAAATATACTGAGATTACTTGTTCAGAGTTCAAAGCTATGACAGTTTCAGTGTATATGGCTGTCCTCCAAATGAACTAAAAAATAACTTTAAACATTTCATCTCCCTTTTCCCAAAATCCTCTTAGAGTTTTTCTTTTGTAATATAACTCTGGACCAATTTGATTACATCTAAAATCAGAAGAGGTTCAGGCAAATAGTGTAAGATTAAATCACTTTTTTTTTTAAGGCAGCTGGAGTTTATTAAGTTGAAAGATTCCAAAGGCTCGCCTCAGAGTGTTTTTAAAGATTTGCATTTGAAAACAACTTAGGAAAAAGTGAATATTATTTGTTTCAAAAATGTGTTGCTCTTGATATTAAAACAAATGTTAAAAATAGACAAAGAATCTTGTTTACCATTTGTGGGTTGTTGTGCTTTTTTTAAATTTTGGTGCTATTGCTAAGTTTGTGTTGCTGCTTTTTATATGAACTATTTGAATCAAAGCAGCTGTTTTTGCTGGGACAATATGCCAATTTTGCTAGAAATTTTGAGGACATGGTTTAAATGGAATATCCATCCAAGAAGTTGTAGGAGGGCTATCTAGGCTAAATTAAAAAGGTGCCACAGTATCCACTATCACCCTGGAGCTTCAATAAATGCCAATTATGGGTAGAGAGCATCAGGATTTATGTATCCAGAATATGGTCCTGCCCATGTGGGTGAGTGTGATGGGAAAGCCCGAAATTAGAATCCCGAGGTTTTGTTCTTTCTTTTACCTCTTATTACACATGCATACTTATTTCTCTTATTTTTTTCAACCTGAACTGCAATCATTTTTCAGTTTTTAAAGAGTGTATCATTTTCTTATTTCTAGAATCGTCTTTTTTACCTGTTTGTTATTGGATTTCTTATGGCTCTCATCATTCATTAATTCTTTCAGAAATTTTGCATTGAGTACCAATTATTGTTCAGGCTTCTCTGGTGGGATTCTTTCTGCAATGGAAAAATTGTTCATGCATTTCTTGTTAATATCTTTCAATCAGTCTGTAACTTATAGGAGAAAGTCCCTTACATGGCAGGTAAGGTCTGTAACCAGCATCACCACCCCCAAAATCTGTGGTTCTAGATGTATCCAGTTATCTCAAACTTATCATGTCTTTTCGCTTGTCTTCTGTATGAAATGCTTCATTACAAAATCCAGCTGCCTTTAGCACATTCTTCAAAAGTCAACTGAAAGGTCACCTTCTCAGGGAAGTGCTGCCTAACAAATGCTTGTAGAATAAAAGAAGAGGTAAAGTAATGAATGAATTTCCAGTTCCTTTTCCAGTCTGGTCTGGAGGGCTTTCCAGAGACCTGATCCCAATGGGAATGTGTAGAGCAAGAATGATAGAGAAATCTGTTGAAACATCTGGTTTCTGTCATTAATCCGATCATTTTCTATACTGCCAAGAGATGTGTGTTGTTGTTGCTGTGTTCTCTCTTCAGCGTAGTGAAAATGGTGGTCCTTCTCAAACCTCAAATATGAGGCTAACTGAGACCAGCCCCCATTGGACTTGTTCTGAGGTATCCTGGAATTCTTTTCTATCAGGAATCTATTCACTGTTGCTACCTCATCAAGTTATTCCACCAAGTAAAGAACAATCATTGAAGAGATAGAATACTCAGTCCAATCAGGGATCTTCCTTCCGAGGAAGGAATCCTAGAAATGTCTTAACCAAGAGCTCAGAATAATTCCTGACCATTGAGGAAGCTTCATTACCTTCTCCCTCAAATTTATTTCTCTACAATGTTCTTTTTTTAAAATAAAATAAAAAAAAAAAAAAAGGTAAGAACTCCAAACTCCCTCTCCCCAACCCAAAGTTGGCTTTATAGAAAACTATCAGCAGCTCCCAGGGGAGCCCATTGTGTACTCTGGAAGTGATAGCTCTTGGCAGCTTTGTACATCCTCCTTGCCATTGATTTGTTGCTGTTTACACAGTAATGGAGCTCCAAGTATACTTGCATTTTAATTTACATATATTTTACATCTCTGCTATTAATCTCTAAATATCTTGAAGGAAATATTTATATTCGAGTCATCAATTTATCCTCCATAGCATGTGACACTGTATTTTAGAGAGAGAGGTAAAATAAATATGGTTTAAGTTACTGATGGAATGAAATGAAACTCAAATTCATGACTTTGGAGAATAGAGAGTACCGTGTGGCTTTCTGTAGCTTCTTTATGTAGTAAAACTTCACTCCCTGTTAGCATCATCATTCTATCACCTCGGAGCAAAATGTTAGCGCTCTTACTCGGTCATTGCCGTAAAGTATAATAGAATAATGAAAAATACGTTAGATTCCATAGAACAAACATTAATAAAATGTAAGTGAAATACCCTTATATTAATTTTTTTTTTTCATAGGGGCACCTGAGGGTCTCATTCGGTTGGTCTGACTCTTAATTTCAGCTCAGGTCATGATCTCAGGGTTGTGAAACTGAGCCCCTTGTTCGCAGGCTCCGTGCTGGATGTGGAGTCTGCCTAAGATTCTAGCTCTCCCTCTCTGTCTGCCCCTTCCTCTCTTGCACTCTCTCTCTAAAAATTAAATAAGTAAATAAATGATTAATTAATTAAACATTCATGATCATTTTGATTTCAATAACTTTGTGCAACTATTTGGGGCAATGGAGTATTTGGGAACATTTTCTTGTTGAAGTTGGTCCTCCGAACTTGTGTTCACATTCAAATGGTGTTGGAAAACACTGTGCAAAGTTAACCTCTGTTGCCTTTTGTAATTTGGTCATCTAATTCAAATTAATACCTTTCACATGGTAGAGGCAAAAAATACTATTTCTCATTGTGCAGTAGGATATAGAGAGCACTTACCATTTATCCAACATTTTAAAACACCAATTAGCATCCTAAACAGTTTTTTCTTTAAAAATAAATAATGCAAGCCTCCAGAATTAATGGATGTGATAAGACATGTTTATATGGAGGAAATAACTGCTCTGTTTGAATGAAACATATTTGAAACAATTAGAAGGGTTCACTAAAAGCAACATGGTTGCCTTTTTCTGTATTGCTTTGAAAAGGTGATGGTGAAGTTTAACTATGATGGTAAAAGCACATCAAGTCCTACTAGATAGGATTCCATGGAAAGCTTCGGGTTTTAAAATTCCCCTTTTCTCATAATCAAATGTAATTAAATTTTATCATGCTTCAGAGGATACCACACATTCATTGAGCCTAGCCACTTTCCTTCTGGAGAAAGTGCTTGATTTGAATGACCCACAGATCTGAATTCTCAGCCCATCTCTGTGTTATTCTGTGAATTCATCTTTTATTTTTTCCATGTATTCATAGTCTCTCATGTATGATTATGTGTCTGGCACATAATCGAAACTTGGCCAGTGTTTCGTGAATGGATTAATTAATGCTTAGTGTAACTTTGGTCAAGATCTCCTCAGCGCTAAAATAGAATAGAGGGAGGTTCAAGGTCCCTTGTAGCTCTGTGCTTCTAAAATAAGCCCTCTCCCAAATTGCTGCGAATATAAACCTCAAAGCGTTTTGGAGTGGAGCAAAGTAGGCTTTATTTTTTCTTATTATTTAAGGTGTATAGTCACCTTTCATCAGTGGCTATTCATCTTTGGAGAAACTAGGGGAGGTACATGACTTGGGTTTTCCATACTCTTAATGATAATGGCCTTTTCTCTATGAACTATTTTGTCATAAGTCTCAGGTCGGGAAAAGGTTGAATATCAGCCTCTAAGAGCCTTATAATTATGTTGCCTTCTTGACTCAAGTTCTTATTTTTAAAACATAGTCCACAAGGCAGTGTTTCTGTTTTGTCAGAGTTCTACTAACTCGTTCCTTTACCACCACCACGACGTGGGTTTCCAAATCAGTCACCAAAATCATATGGCCCTTTAAAATCAGTCCCTGGCTCCCCACACTAAGGACACCCTGTTCCATGACAGCTCTTTTAAAATCCGTTGAGGGTCAAGAAGTTCTCCTTTTGACTTGGGGGGGGTGAATCAGTGGACTGATGTTTGTGAAAGTAAGATCATGATGATGGACGTGAGCCCTCAAATAAGGATCTTCTGATTTTCCTTTTCACTCTTGACAAGCCCTTTACCCCATTCCGTTAAGAAAATAATACACATGCATCGGATCTCTCTTTCCCCAGCGTCTTGTCTCGGATTAGAGTGTTCTCAGGGTTCTCATGCTCTGAGTGGGGAAATCTTTTACATTGTCAGGTTGTACTGGAAACAATGTGAGCTATATCCTTTTCCTGCAGGTGGATAACGGATCACCTGCTAAGAAGATGTCAGGGCAAGATAAGATGATGGTTACATGCAGACCTTGCACTCAGAGCCAGGCCACCTGAGTACCGCTCCCTGCTGCTCTGCTGTCTAGTGATCTTGGGCCTGGGCTCTCTGTACTTAAATGTTCTCATCTCTAAAATTGAGTCAGTAGTAGCATATACCTGTTTGTGATTTTTTTTAATAGAAAAACATTCAGAACCCTACCTGAAAAATTAAAGTATACAATAAGAGTTACTTATTACTCTAGTTATCATAACTATTTTGAAAGGAGAGCTTTGAAATAATTTTTATTAGACATGGTACCAATACGCTACCTCACCCAATATGTTCCAGTATGAGTTTTAAATTTGTTTTTGAGGGGTATCATTTGAGAATATTATGCTATAACACTGGCAGCATGCCAGATATCAATAAAGTGTCGTTAGGTGGGAAATGGCCATATAGTTTCTATTGGCCCAGTGCTCTGACAGATATTTTCAACAAATATATATTTAAAACTCGATACTGGGTAAAAAAAAAAAAAAACGAAAAAAAAAAACACCTCAATACAGGGTAATGCTCAAGAGGGAAGTGTATTGGTAGAATAGGTATTGGTAAGTTGGCAGACATAAATTGAAACATTCTAGAAGTTCAGCAGGATAAATACCTAAAATACATGGACAATTCCAGTCCACTGCAAAAGACCAAAGATAGCAGGAAAACCTTGAAAGGATCCAGAGAAAAACAAAAATTAGGTAAAGGGAAGCAATGATTCAAATGATCTCTGTTTTATCCTCAAAACAACGGAGTCCCAAAGGTAGTGGAATACCATCTTTAGAGTGTGAATATCTCTAAAGAATGAAGACAAAAACAGAGGCACTTTCATATAAAAGAAACTACTGGAATTTGTTACTTAGAAGATCTATACTAGAGGAAATTCTAAAGGATTTGTATAACCAAATGCAAAACCAAAATGTTTTTAACCATGCTTGGGAAAATCTACTTTATTGACCCAGAGATGTCTCCACCAACACCCATGGCTTTTGAATCTCTTTCAGCAGTTCAAAATGTTCTATTTACTCGACTTCTTAATTTCGCCTCCAATTAATGCTCGCTCGTCCCATCCCACTGCTGCCAGTCAAATTTTAGTTGACAACTAAGAGTGGGTCGATGAGTTGCCTGTTCTGACACTCCTTTCTCTTTTCTATGTCCCTTTCTTTTATGTTGTTGGACTAAAAAGGGAAGATTAAATAAAAGCATCAAATATCTTTTTATTAGCAAGGGCCACTGTCGTCCTTTTATGTTGTCATGACACAGGTATGCAGCCTCTGGGTACATCATAGGTTTTTGTTTTTTTTTAAAGATTTTATTTATTTATTTGACACAGAGAGAGGTCACAAGTAGGCAGAGAGGCAGGCAGAGAGAGGGGGGAAGCAGGCTCCCTGCTGACCAGAGAGCCCGATGTGGGGCTCGATCCCAGGACCCTGAGATCATGACCTGAGCCGAAGGCAGAGGCTTTAACCCACTGAGCCACCCAGGCGCCCTGATCATAGGTTTTCTTGTTTTGTTTTTTGGGGAGGTATTCAGACTGCGGTCTTGTGTTGGGGCCTGTGTCACAGGTATCCAGAGGCTAAGTATTTCCTGGGGCCTACGATCCATCTCCTGGTACATTCGTGGACTGGTTCTTTCGTGAGCTCTTGCGAAAACTCTCCATTTTTGATATTCAGTGTTACTTTCTCAGCTGCCTTTTCTAGTTAGGTGTTCCACAGCCACATACTTCTGGGGAAAAAAAAACCCTCTTTGTCCAGGTTTTGTAAAACATATGACTGCTCAGGACAGTACAAGACTGTCTTCTTTCATCTCTGTTATCTAAGCCATGAAAATCTCTCAGCCTGACCATTCAAAACTTGTAGGATTGCAGATTATTCCACTGTGGCCTCCTTTTTTTGGCTCAGCCACTTGTCCTCACTTCTTACCCCCTCCTCCATTCAAGACAATGGAAGGTAGATCAGAAATCTCTTCCTAAATAGCTGACTAATCAGGAATGAGATGCCAGTCTTTGGAGCCTTCTTACTTGGCTGTAAAAAGATGACAAAAGCATGTCCCCATCCTACTACCACACAGAAAAACAAAGAAAAGCCTCAGGATTCTCTTCTGTATGCCAGTGACCCACCATTTCATGTATATCCTTGAGTTTCCTCCCACTTTATAACTTTTGCTAGAAGAGATAAATAGAAAAATGGCTGAGGAGGCAGACTATTTTTGACTATTTGTGTTTAAGTCCTAGGGAGCTATCTGGACCTTCCAATGTTGATTCCTTTTAGAGTGTAGTAGTAATCATCACTTCTTATTTTCATTTTTGGATGTCATTAACTAATTCTGGGGCAACAGGAAAGAATCCACTAAGCATTCTGTTACAGTTGTACAGATCGAAATCTGAATATTAGATGCAATTCCTCTTTTTCTTCTTTTTTTTTTAAGTCTTTTTTTTTTTCTTATCTGAAAGGTGAAACAGCATAAGACTGTACTTGTTTAGTATTTTGGGAAATCCTCAATTTCTATTTGTTCTGACACTGATACTAAACTTTAACAAGATTTTGTGAAGTTAAATCTGAATGACCCCAAGAGCTCTTGACTACGGGTCCCATAACCTCTGTGTTGTCAATGGCCAGTTAACTGGGAATGTCCATGAGAGGAGTCATACTGCTTAGGGTCAGTGCCAACATCTACAATTTTTTCATTTTGGACCAATGGTTTTAACAATGACAAACTATGTACTTTACATCCATATTTATGGCTTCACTCTGAGATATGTTACTGTCTTCCAGATCTGTATGCAGCTGGTCATCTCTTGAGCTCCAGAAAAAAATATGCAATTCTCATGTCTAATTCAACATGATCAATAGTAAACCTATCTTCTTCTTTCCAAAATGTTCTATTTCTATATTTGTTCTTTCAAAAAAAATATACTTTGAGCATGACTTATGGATTGGTTAGTCTCATGGAGGTAGATGCATAAATAAATATCCTGTGAGATAATAACTAGTATAGAAAAGAATAAAGCAGGGAACAGAGGGTGAAGGGAGTGTGATTGGACATAAGTTGATCAGTAAAGTCCTTTATGACAAGATGATACCCAGGTTAAATGAAGGAACTACAGCAGTAAATCATGTGGATACCTGGAAGAAGAACCCTCTAGAGACAGCAACTGGGATGGAGCATTTAGGGAAAATCAAAGAGGCAAGTGTGTCTGGAGCCCAGTGATCAAGGAAGAAAGTGGTAGGAAGTGAGGTCAAAGAAGCAGTGCGGGTCAGATCACATAAGCCATTAGAAGGGCTTTTCCTTGGGGTAATATGGAAGGCCATTTAGTATTTTGAGCAGAGGGATGTTAAGGTCTTTTTCGGATAATGTGAAAGGAGCCATGTGAAAGAAGACATAGCGAAGCAAAAGGAGTCAGTACAGAAGAAGACATTATAACTAAATTGTCAAAGTCAAAGACAAAGTGAGACATTTGCAAACAGCAGGAGAAAAGTGTTTTGCCACATGCAAGGGATCCCCGTAAGACTAAGGAGACCCCCATAAGACTATCAGTGGACTTTTCAACTGTGGTGGATTTTGCTTTGCAGGTCAGGATAGAGGAGGATGGTATATTCAAAATATTGAAAGAAAAAAAACCAAAAACCCTGTCAACCAAGAATACTCTCCTCAACCAAAGTTGTCTTTCAGAAGGAAGGAGAGGTCAAGACCTTGAACAAAGATAAGCTAAGAAAGTTCATGCCACTAGATTCGACTTAGATGATTTGTTAAAGAGCGTTCTTCAAGCTAAAAAATGTTACTACTTAACATTATAAAAAGATGTAAATTGTAACATTAGTAACCGAAAGATAAAGGGGGAGGGAGAAGTAGAGGTACAAAGTTTCTGTATGCTATTGAGGTTAAGTTATGGGCTTAAAATGGGATGTGGTAAGTATAAGATATTTTACAGAACCATCATGGTACTCAAGAGAAAAACCAGCAGTAGACCCATGAAGATTATGATAAGGTAGTCAAAGCATATCACCATAAAGGATGATATTGAGAGAGAAAGCAGAGCAAAGAAACCTACAAAACAGAAAACAACAAAATAACAATAGTAAATCCTTACCTATCAATAATTGCTTTAAATATAAATGTATTAAATTCTATAGTCAAAAGACAGAATGGTTGAATGAATAATAATAAGAAAAAAAGACCCAGATCCAATGGTGCACTACCTACAAGAGACTCAATTTGACTTTAAGAACATATGTAGACTGAGAGTAAAGAGATGGAAAAATATTTCAAGCAAGGATAACTCAAAGAAACAGAGGCAGAAACACTTACATTAGACAAAATAGACTTAAAGCCAAAAATGGTCTCAGGAAACAAAGAATTTCATTATATCATGATAAACAGATCAATTCATCAAGAAGCTATAACAATTGTAAATATTCGTACACCCAACATCAGAGCATCTAAAGACATAAAGCAAATACTAACTGGTATGAATGTAGGGTTATAAAATAGTGCAGCTGATGGGTAAGACAGTTTTTCAGATCCTCGGTAGGTTAAATATAGAATTACAATGTGACCCACCAATTCCATGTCTTAGGCATGAAGAAGGATGGCCATTGTTTCCATTAAACATACAGAATGATAGAATGTTTTCTCTGGAGTTACATATCTTGTGGAAGAAGAAACTGAGAGTTATATTTGCATGTTCAATAGCACACAGCGATAAATGATGGACCCCGAGAGGGAAGTCACATTTCCAGACTCAGTTTCCACAGACTGCTAGTGATTGAGTATAAATTACCCTAGGGCATCAGTGTAACTCCAGGTATCTGTGATGTGTTACTATGTAACCATTCAAACCCAGCTGAAGGAAAATAAGCACATCCCAGCACACACCCTGGTAAACCCTAGCCTCTTAAAAAAGAACAGATCCCAGCTCAGAGATGATTTAATATCTTCTGATCAACACAAGCAAGCATTATAGTTACAACATGCCTTTTCTGGCCGTACGCCTGAGTTGTCATCCTAAAAATAGCTCCTGACTCAAAACATATACCAAAATATATCAAGTATCTTATATAATATATTGCTGAGGTCATATGAATAATGAAGCTTGAGACTCCCAATTGGAAGGAAAATGGGAATGAAACCACAGCATTAATGTTTTGGAAGCCAGGAAGCATTACACTTGTGATAATGGACTTAGCAGCCCCTAAAAAAGCTGGATTCTAAGTTGGCAGCAGGGAAAGCCAAGAGATGGCCTTATTTCTACAACAGAATCCAGCCCTTCCCCTCCCTCCCATCCCCAAAAGGCTCAGGACTTTGTAGCATCGGGTATCTAGTAGTCAGGGTAAATTTGGGGATGACTATACAGAAATTCGTTGAAATCTCTGTGAGAAACAATTAGCAGCCCCAAACTGTTTCCCCCATTGGCAGCAGGCGGGAGGTTGGACCGGAGTCTCTGGCTTGGGCAACAACAGGCTCAGCTGTTAGTTAAAATTTTACTGGAAGAGAACACACACTCCGTGTTAAGCACTCAGCATTCTTCCGTCAGTCAGCTCTCGGAATGCTGGCAGCTGGCCCGTGAGTGCCCAGCAGAGTGCTGGAGGTACTTAGCAGAGCCGAACCAGCCAGAGCAGGGTAAGCCACCAACACGCCAGGCTTCCCGATTGCACTGTGTGCTCACGCCGCAGGAACAAAGTACCACAAACCGGGTTTCTTCAACAACAGAAATTTAGGGTCTCCTATTTCTGGAGTCTGGAAGGCAGGGTTGGTTCCTCTGTGGGCTGTGAGAGACAGGCCTCCCTCCTCTGCTCGTAGATGGCCATCTTCTCCCTGTGCCTCTGTGTGTCCATATTTGCCTTGTGTATGAGGAAAACAGTCATGTAGGATTAGGGCCTGCTCTAATGACCTCATTTTAACTTGATTGCCTTGATAAGGACCCTGTGTCCAAGTGAGGTCTCGTGGTGAGGCACTGGGTGTCAAGACTCCACCATGTCTACTTGGGGGTAGATGCAATCCAAGTCATTAGACCAACAAAACTGCCAAGCTCCATGAACATGCACAAAACTTCTGATCTTCCTAGTAATGCCTTACTTTTAAATCTATGGAAACAAAAAGACTGAGAAAATAGCCAAGGAAATAGATACATAGGATGAAGGAAATTAAGACAGAGATGACAAGACATCAGCAAACAAAAACAGACGTTCTAATGGAGTTCTACTCCTATGTGTTGTTTTTTTTTTTTTTTAATTTTTTTAGAGCTAAGAGCTGAGAAACTTTGTTTACATAAATAAGTAGATGAGAATGGAAGAAATTTCCTTGTGGCTTTTCACTGCGTGAACTGTTATGTATCAAAAAACACATAGAGATTTAGTCCTAAAATTTTTTAGGCATAATTAATTAGCAAAAGGATGAGATCCTATTAAAATCTCTTTGAAAGTAAGACGTTATGAACCATAAACCCCACATAAAGTTGTGTTATATAGTCAGTAGACTCATTCCTTTTTCTAAATAAACTACAATGTTTTGGACTGTCCTTTGGTATTCAAGGAACTTTTATATTTTGGAGCAATGTTCTATGGTAAAATTCTGAATGGAGACACAGACTTTATTTATTTATT
The DNA here is from genome assembly GCA_028534135.1 of Potos flavus. Lineage (NCBI taxonomy): Eukaryota > Metazoa > Chordata > Mammalia > Carnivora > Procyonidae > Potos > Potos flavus. The sequence continues at coordinate 125,354,588 of CM052886.1, read as the reverse complement.
TTTTTATTGTGCTTTAAATAAAGATTTTTATTTTTTTTGTATTTTTTTTATATATTTTATTTTGTATGTATTTTTATTTTTCTGTGTAATAGCTCTGTGAATCTCTAACACAGGATGGATTCATGTAAACCCCACGACAGGGAGGAAACAACCTCTTCTCCCAAAAAGCTTCTTCTTGTTCCCTTGATGACTTGTATTCAGGCTCTCTTCCCACACCTCCCTTTTCTCTTGGCAGACACTGGTCTCCTCTTTATCACCCATATGTGCTTTTCCAGAATAACAATAACACATTCACATACTATGTAACCTTTGAGACTTTTTTTTTTCATTTAGCATAATGCCCTTGAGATTCATAGAAGTACAGTCCTTTTCATTGCTGAGTAGTATTCAGTTGTATGGACATCCCACATTGGTTTATCCATACCTGCATCCAAGGACATTTGGGTTGCTTTTAATTTGGGGCAATTATAAACAGACCTGCTATATACTGTTGTGTGTGATTTTCGTGTGAACATAGGTTTTAATTTCTGTAGGATAAATATGTAGTAGTGGGATTGCTGGGTCATATGTTAAGTATTTATTTAATGTTGAAAGAAACTGCCAAACCATTTTCCAGAGTGGCTATGCATTTTGCATCTCGAGGCTATTTATGACAGTTACCATTTTTCTATTATTTTCCTATCACTTGATAATGTCAGTATTGTTTATATTAGCTATTGTGATAGGTTTACGTAAAATGAGAAGGCAGTGGTTTTGAAAGGAGAGGTGGGAAAGGAGGAATAGCAGCCTGACACCTTAGCCTTAGGCAACGTCTCAAGATCACGTGAGGAAAAAAAGTCTTGTAGAAGTTGAAGTTCATTGCTTTCATTTAAAGCACTATGTTCCGGGCACCTGGGTGGTTCAGTTGGTTTAGCACCTGCCTTTGGCTCAGGTCACGATCTCAGGGTCTTGGGGTTGAGCCCCCAAACCAGCTCCCTGCTCAGTGGGGAGTCTGCTTCTCCCTCTCCCTCTGCCCCTCCCCACAGCTTGTGCTCACACGTGCACACGCACGCTCTTTCTCTCTTAAACAAATAAAATTGTTGAGGTTAACATAGAGCATGAAATCAGCCACAATACCTGGTTTGCTAAAATGTTCACACAGAGGCCGCTGGGGGCAAAGGAAGATTTCAGAGAAGGGCGTAGGCCATTGAAATGTAGGGGGGGGGAGGAGTTGTCTTCCTGAAGGTTCCTAGCCCAAACAGCTGTGATCTGAGATGTATGCATTGTCTCTTAGGCTATATGTAGTAGAACTTGCAAATTAGCCTATCTTATCTTTCCCGAAGACCCTTTGCCACACATCACGTGCTTGAGAAACAGTGATAAGGCTTTGAGATTATCCTGAACTAGCTATAAAAGCGGGAGCAGAGAAGAGCAAAGGCTCTTCGCCTCAGAGCGTTGACCCCCTAGCCTTCTCCTCTCTTTTGCAGCAAAGTTTGGAGTGATCTTTCATGCGTAGGTACAGGGATTGCTGGCCATTCCCGGCATAAAATCTTAAAAATAAAACCCAAAAGTGAGATAAAATAAAGCAGTGTGCTCTCACACACCTGTGGAGACATTCTGTGTTAGCTTTACCAAAGTTTGAAGTTCTGCTCTAGAAAAACTTTCATATACATTTAATTAAAAAAATAAATAAATATTAGTGACTGGTAGGAAGATATAAAAGTGAAGTCGTAGACTGTTATACCTGGGGTTTCTTCTTTAACTCAGTTGTGGATACACAAGCATCTCCTACATAATCCGCTGTGCTTTTTTAATGAACAATTTAAAAACATACTCCTCTCATCCTTTTCTCATGTGGTCAGCTTTCTTTATGTCCACTGAGGGATGCAATTCACCTTACTTCTTCTGTTCTTATTCTCCTTTCAAGCTTCTAAATTTTAGACTCGGTTTGGGGGAAAAAAAAAGAAATATTAAATACTGATTATATTTCCCAAGGCTGCTGATATTCTTTATTTCCAGAAATTTATTTTTCGGTTTAGAAGGCAACACACAGTACTTTTAGGAAGCCAACGTTTGAAGTTAATCTCGATGGATCTCAAGTGACAAATCCAATGTGAAAAATAAATTTGCAATAAGTAAATAGTCAGCAAGTGCATGATAAGTATGCCAAAATTTTGGCTAGCTAGTTCTTTATTACAAATGGGCCACGCCATTAAAACGGTTGCTAGGATTAAAACAATGCTATAGTGAACTAATTGAGGCATGGCAATGTTCTTGTTTTTTTCTTTTCTTTATTTCTTTTTTTTTTTTTTTTAAAGATTTTATTTATTTATTTGAGAGAGAGACGCACACAGTGAGAAAGGGAACACAAGCAGGGGGAGTGGGAGAGGGAGAAGCAGGCTTCCTGCTAAGGAGGGAGCCCGATGCAGGGCTCGATCCCTGGGATTATGACCTGAGCTGAAAGCAGACCCTTAACGCCTGAGCCACCCAAGTGCCCCTGTTCTTGTTTTATTTCTTTATGTGTAGACTAGACTTTCTTTGGATTTGGGTTTCTTTGAGCATCATCACTTAATACAAAACTTAATGTAAAGTAATTATGAAAGAAGTGAAATTCCATTTTGTCCTAGAAATACCATTTTTTAAAAAAAATATATTTACCCAGAAGATGATCTTTGAGCCAAGGACAGAGCGTCTGGTTCAACCACGCAGCATTCAGCATTCTTCGGAGTCCCCTTCTTTCCCCAAAGCAAGCGGGTGTTTGTTGAGTGACTGAATGAATGAGCAAATGAGTCAAACTGATTAAAGTGCGTTTTAAAAAATGTAGTGTTTTGACAGCACTATAATCAGGTCTTATATATGTTATTCAATTACTTTATATATTTGAGCCCTTGTTTCTAAAGACCATTTTTAGATGATCTTTCTCACTTCTATTTCTTAACTAACTTCTTAACAATAATATTAAAGCCCCGAGGTCATTTTACCTCGGGGTTTAGACATAGGTGACCTGGAGGGCCTCGATAGTCCCCGGTAGAAATGGCCCAGGACACCGCTGTGTAGCGTAAATGCCAATGAAATTATTCTCGCGTCGCAGATGTTTAGACTTATCTGTAGCAACTGTGAATATGTGTCTCCATGTATAATGATCTAGAGCGAAAGGATGAAAGCTGTTCTTAAAAGAAAAAAAGACATTCTGAATCTTTACTGTAAATTATCCACTATACAAAATCAGTCCAAATTGTTCAAACCCTTGGACACTCAGAGTGTGATTATGCTCACTCCTCGGAGTGCTGTATAATTATCCCAGTTAGCAGCAGTTTGCTGGTGCTGATCTCTTAAGAAGACATGCAAGACTCACAGAACTAAAATAAGTACAGATGTGGGCCCCTGTTTTTGTTCTCTGACTCTGCATGTGAAAAACAGCCACTTAATTCCAGGCTTTTTTCATTTTCCTAGTTACGATGTTAAGCTAGACAGATCAAGTGGCTGCTTGGTGAATAAGAATCTTGACAGTGAGTTGAAAGGCGAAGGGCTGTGCGCATCTCCCAAGCTAAATTCACTTGATGGGAATGGACATGAATTTCCCTTACAGAATGAAGAAAATGCACTTAACCTATTGTGGGTTTTTCTTTTTTTTTTTTTTTCTCCCTTCGAAGCATGGGGAAGTGATTTTCGAAAATATTTTGGCTTTTGGGGAGACATTATCATAATTTATTGCAGTATCAGAAAATAATGAGAAGACACACGGATGGGATAGTGTGTCTCTAGAACTCTAAAAGGAAACCAGAGCCTAAAACGGTGCTGGAGTTCAACAAATGAAACAAAAACGAGTGAGAGCAGTTGCAGTAACACTAACGCTGTCGGTGGTCCCCCACCCCGGCTTTTGCACTAGATAGAGAAGAACGGGGGTATCAGGAAGGAAGTCAGTGCAGAGTATATCATACCCTCTCCCGGAGAACATAAACCTCACTCTCCCAGCGGCTCCTCTGGGTCCCATAAATCAGTCTTCACTCTTAATTGTGTCAATGAATAGTGCCCTGAGTAAGCCACAGGGGCAAAGCCGAGGAGCCAGGGAAGGAGGTGAGTATGTGGCAATTCTCCCGACATGATGGAGACTAACCTAAATTACACACTCTATTATAATGGCATTACTAACCTAAATATCATCGCGGATGATTCATTCCTGTCATAATCATGGGGGAATCCTGCAAGTGAGCCTGAGAGAGAATTGGATCCTCATTTTTTATCATTTGATTGGATGCGTTCCGCTCTACCTAGGAGAGCAAGCTGCGAGTGTGGGGCACTTGCAATCCACCTCCAAGGGCTGCTCTTTTGAATCAGCCGAGATCGTTCTGACCACAAAGTATGGACGTTTAAACATAGCTAAAAGGGGATGGTTAGGGAGGACGGTGTTTTTAGCCTGCGTGTTTTTCTGAGCCTGTTACTGTGGTAACTGGAGCTAATAGGACAGTTCTCCACGGGCACAATGCATCTGAGAGTTTGCAGCAGTGACCTAGATAATCCAGACTGACTGTCCATTTCTGCCTGGAGTAGCAAGGAAATCGCTCTAATTCCCCACTTCACTTTGCTAGCGGGAGCCTACTCTGTTTTCTTCGGTGTCCTATTAGGGCCTGAGCTCCTCTTCCCGGTCCATGGGACAGGGCTGAGTGCGCCAGCGGGAGCTCATTCTCCATAGCTCTGGCTTTGATTGCTATTGAACTGGATGGGACTGAAATAATATTTCGGTTGAGCTCACGGGAGCATACGGCCCGCTGTACAGGGCAATCACGCTTGGGTCATTTAAAGTGATGCTGTGCGAGTGGCAATCCCCGAATGCTCCCACCCCGGTCAGCCTTTGTCATCTTGTCCACCCTACAGATACTTAGTAAGTGTCTACCACATCCCTGTGGTGATCCGCGGGAGGGCATGTACGTGGAGGTAGTGGAAATTGGTCCTTTCTTTTGGCCACTGAGGTTGGGGACGTGTTTCTCGCGTTCGGGAAATGTCCCATATTGTTTGCTCCATGCTCCTCTCTGGGGCGACCGAATGTTCTCTTTTCTAGCCTCGCTTTTCAGTTCTGAGACAGGCTAGATCTTGAGGAGGAAGCTGGCGAAAGAAAGTCTCAGGCGTCGTGGGGGCGGAGGCAGCTTTGAGGTCCAGAGTAGAAGAGGGACCTTGTTGGAGGTAGAAACTAAAACCTCCATGCCAAGGGTAACAGCGGGGAAGTCTCTACTGAGTCAGTTCTACTATGTGCTTTGGGGCATTGGTTTGGCTGTACACCATTTATCACTGTTCTCTGTCCTCCCAAAGGATCCATTAGCTACCCAATATATTTTAATCAATAATTTTTTTTTTTTTCTGGATAAACTAGCTAGAGTTGGTTTCCCATGTTTGAGATTGAATAGTTCAATGAGGAGCCCAAGACAGATGGTCAGCCCTTCTGAGGGAAGAAGGGTGTCGGGAACAGAACTGTAGATGAGGCCAGGCCTGAGCTGAGACTAGAAAGGCTAACAGATCCCCCCATCCCTCCCCAGCCTGGCCAGGATTGCATGGACATCGTAGGAATTTGACCTTTCAAAAAGGTCTGCTTGAAAGAGATACAAGAATGGACAGATGCCAAACCCTTTAGTTTCAATTATGAATTACAGTGCTTGGCTGTACTTGAAAAATTAGGGGATTTCAAATTAAACCTTTGGGGTTTGAGTCCAGTCATTGTGTAGTCAGGGTAATTAACACAACATACAGGTTCTCAAAGCTCCGTGGTTTAACACAGAAAACTTGAATGCTGGTGATGCCACTCCCTAGAATAGTTCTTATAAAAAGTGGGATCCAGGCCACATCGGGTGGGATATATGGCTTCAGTGTGGCAGAGGAAGAAAGGGAGGATGGGACCCAATGTCTCTTAACTTTCTGAGATCAGAAATGACTTCCTTCCTTCCTACTATTTTGGCCAGATTACTTTCCTATCTCCCACCCAACTTCCAGAAAGACTGGGGAGTATAGGGAAACCCATATATACATATGGCCTTCAGAGACTCTGCCAGTCTGTCCTCTGTTCACTCCATATCCATTCACTCTCTCTCTTCTGGCACGTGGAGCACACACACACACCCTCCCTAAGGGAGATGACCCCAAGTCCCATCCAGTTACTACAGTTAGCTCAAAATCCAAGGTTTCTGGGTGGTCCCACATCTCCTCCATCCAGATCTTGTTCCTTTTGCCCCTGAGACCCATGGATGAAAGAAACATGGCAGATTATCCGAGCTCCTCCCCCTTACACGCATCCACTCTAGAATGTTGAAACAGGGATGAGAGAGGCAGTAAAACCCCCAGTGGGAAGGAAAAGGAACGAGATTCAGCTGTAAATGTTCTATGGCAACTATGAAATCAACGGGGGCAGAAACTGTGAAGACTCCCTCTCGGGGGCGTGGGAGGCACCTTGATTATGTTTTTGTCCCTCTCCCTGCAAAGAGTTTCTTCCTTGTTCCATTTCTTTCTGGGAACCCTGGCTGTACCCTCCTTGCTGTTTGTCCTTCTTCATCATCCTCTTTGACAACATCCGAAAAGGATGTTGGGGAATGTGACCACTTTGCAAGTTGCACAAATTCCTCTCAGCCTGCTTCCCACATATATTCCATATAGATGGACTCGACGTATGGATCATTTCAGTTTTCAAACTGTTTTCAAAAGGGGTTTTATTTATTTCCTGATTTATTTTGATGAAGGCTTGGAATTCCTTTGGGAAAAGAGTGTATCACCTCCCTCCCACCGCCCAAAATTAGTAGGTTTCTGATCCGTTTGCATCCTTTATGTTTTATGGGCTAGTCAGTACACTCAAGATTCTCTTTGAAACATGGTTCTTGGGAACCTGGGTGGCTCAGTGGGTTAAAGCCTCTGCTTTCGGCTCAGGTCATGATCTCAGGGTCCTGGGATCGAGCCCCGCATCGGGCTCTCTGCTCAGCGGGGAGCCTGCTTCCCCCTCTCCCTCTGCCTGCCTCTCTGCCTACTTGTGATCTCTCTCTGTCAAATAAATAAATAAAATCTTAAAAAAAAAAAAGAAACATGGTTCTTAATCCGTCTCCCCTCCTCCTTTCTTTTTCGCTTAGATGCCAGCTTCTCTCAGCTGAGCTGTCTCTACTGGATCTCTCTTTTTTTTTTTTTAATATTTATTTATTTGACAGAGAGAGAGAGATCACAAGTAGGCAGAGAGGCAGGCAGAGGGAGAGGGTTCAGGAAGCAGGCTCCCCGCTGAGCAGGGAGCCCGATGCCGGGCTCCATCCCAGGACCCTGAGATCATGACCTGAGACGAAGGCAGAGGCTTAACCCACTGAGCCACCCAGGTGCCCCATCTACTGGACCCCTCTTGGGCACCATGTCAAAGCCTGGGCCCCATATTTTATTTTCACTATTGCTGCTCACCCAGGACGATGTTGGTTGGCTTTGACCACTTTCCTCCAAGCATAATCAAGTAGTCCCTTTCTACAGACTGGAGTCAAGTATCTTTTTCCTCTTATTCCAGGGTTCTCTGATATCACATTGGATGGGACATTCTCAGGAATTATTCAGCACTCATATGCATACAACCCAGAAGAGGAATTGTTGAAAAAATGAATGTAATTGGATCCATTCTTGGCTTCTGGGCAATAAGACAAAATGGATAAAGTCTCCCACCTTCTATTCCTGGGTATTCAGCTCTGAGATGCACTCTGCCAATCTCTCAATATCATGCAAAATTGAATGTCATTGTCTAGAGCAGTGGCCAACTCCAAAAGTATTTCCCTGTTGGTTTTCCCTTTCCCTGACTCATTTCTTATCCATCCTTCTCTCTCAAATCCCTTTCCAAATAAGATCCTTGCCTATAAGCCTTCTGCTTGAGCCCTGCATCTGAGGAATGCCTAGGGTAAAGCTAGCAGCTGGCTGGGGGGCTGGCTGGTGGAAGGGAGACTCCCTTAGTGTGATCCTGCCTTCTTTCATCCAGTTGAGCTCCGGCATTTCCCACGCAGTAAAAGTTTTACAGACTCTTGCCACTCAAACCCTTTTGGATCTCATGGCTCCCCTTTCCAACCTTGGATTTCCATTTGTTTGTTTGCTGGCCCTCCTGCTTGCCTGGGGTTTATAAGCCCTCGGTTCTTTAGTCTGTCTGCTCCCTGAATTTCCAAACATCATCTTTTCCTTTAAATTTCTAGCCACTTGCTGGTCAGCTTGTTTCCTCACCTCACGTCTATAGCATCTTGCCAAATATTACCGATCGTGGCCGCCTCACAAAACCTCTTTCTACTTTTTAAGCTTTTTCACTAAGTTGCAAATGCAGTGGGCCTGTATGATCCCGCGGGGCACGGTCCCTGGGTGTTTCGTGTCTCGTTCACCGGAATCGCCGGAGTACCAGTCCGTCCTCTGGACCGGCGCCTCACCGCCCACGCCTGAATGCCAGCCCCACGGGACACATTTTGTATTTTTGTCACAGCAGCACCCGGCTTCAAGTGCTGGTTTCTCCATCAGTCAGCGTACTTATCACAGGACGAACCCTAAAATCCAGTGGTTCATATCCTAAAGATTCATGTCTCCTGCTCATGCCATCCACTGTGTGTTGGAAAGCCTTCTCCACTCCACTGTGCGGGGAGGCCATCCGGAGCACACAGGCTTTGAGGACCCCGGGGCAGGGTAGAGATGGGGGGGAGGCTCACTGCCCCAGCTCCGAATGACGCCGTCACTTCCGCTCGTGGTCGGTTGGCCACACAGATCACAAGCCTCCATCTTCAAGTACAAGAGCATCTGCAGAATACATGGGGAGCAGGTGCCTCTCTGGTCAGCAGATTCCGCTGCCTTCATTTCGGTTGAATTTTAAATTTCTCATCCGTGAAACAGGGATTCCAAAACCTGTCCTAGTTTTAAAAGTCACCATGAAGCTCCAATCCAATAGGCTTTTCCTGCATCTCCTTATGAAATACAGAGTTTATACAAATGCTAGTCCTTTACTAAAAAGGAGAAGAACCCCTCTTTCAACTAGTAAGCATTTTGTTCCACTTTCTTGTTTATTCCTAAGGACATGATAACCGTGGTTGGTTTCCATGGCTAGTGATTCCCACCAGAATAGGCTGGCATTAACTTGGGCTAGTTTATTCTATCTCATCAACTACAAATCAAACAAAACACACAATGAAGTGTGTCTTAAACTGATAGACTGGCAATTCGCGGTGCGATCTCCTGTCCCTGTTCTATTCCAGATCTGTTTCTGTTGGCTGCTGGTTTCCAAATCTTTCCCACAAGAGACTCATCCCAGGAAAATGACCTGATCTGGCCTATTCTCTCTTGCAAGAAATTCTCTCTCTCACTTCCTCCCCAAATACATGCATCTTCCTTCCCCCGGCCAGACTCACTGATCAGAAGGTGGATCCTGCATTTGTATCAATCTCGCAGAATTTCAAGATATTCCTTTGATATTATAGAACTGCCGTTCCTCCAAGTTGTGGCCAAAAATCTCTCCCTTCCCTGCGGAACTTTCATCTGGTGTGTATTTAGTGCTGGGGTCCTGCTCCGTGTGGTCTCAAAGATGGTGGAGGACAATTATCTGTCCAGACCAATGAAGCAGAGCCTTCAGCTTCTAAATGCAAAATGTAGTCTTTGTGGACAGCTCATAAAGATTATTCTACTCCCTTAAAATTTTCCAGGCTCAGGATGATTTCTCCATCATTCCATTGTTCCGTTTTGATTAGCTGATACAGTCTGAGAGATAGTCATCTCTTACTAAGCTAACATTTCCTAATGGCACATCTTTTTTTTTCTCTCTCTCTACTGAACATTGCAATTTCTTTTTTGGTAGACTTGTAAGATAATTTCAACTTGTGTTTTTTTTTTTTTTTTTTTTTTAATGATGGTTCTTTTTGCAGCAGTGGTTTGATCTCAGAGTTCTTTTTGAGGTCACATCGCTTGTTGTACAATAAAAGTCTTTAGGTGCAAAGAAGCAGATGCATTTCCATCTGCCCAGCAGTAAGATTCACACCTCCAACTAGATACACTGGGAATTTCTTCTGTATACTTTTCACTTATTTTATTTCGTGATGCACAATAACTTTTGATCAAGACACTGACTCTATTTCCTTCCTCATGGGGTCAACCCAGAGTCACTAAGGTGATCCTGTCCTCAGTTTACCATGGTCCCATGAGCTGAACAGATATTAACATAATGAGTAGTATTTGTGTCTTAGTGGTAATATTTGGCACGAGGCTAATTCTGCCGATTAGCTTAAAGTACTTTGTCTGTGGTCTCTGAACGTCAACAGGCTGGTTGAATGAATGCTAAAAACATGGAAAAAGAAGAAAGGCTGCCTGGCCATTCTTTGATTTTTCAACTTCTAATTAAGGTATTTTGACAACACGCAAAAGGAAAGTTTTCAGATAAAAACACTTTTTAGAAAGCAGTATAAAATGCCATTAATGGGATGCTTTTGTAACACAGTGAATGTCTTCTTTTTGCAGCTATACTGCTCCTGGAATATGTCCCCACTTGAAACTGTTTCGTGATAAAGAGAGATGGAGGTGGGAGAGAGTATGTTTTTACTCAGTCCCACATACACGTAGCTGTAGATGAACGCAGGGGACCACACACAGTACATACAAAGAAATTGATGTGGCACAGGATATTTACTTCTGAGCACAGCAATTAATCACTCAGGACAGCCGAATTAACCTAGCTAGGGGCCGTTAAGAATAAACTGGACCTTAAAAAAAAAAATGAAAGAAGAAAAGACAGAAAAAAGAAACTGGAAACTTTGCAACTTCTTGGCGTTGCATGAAATACTTTAATCCAAAGTCGGCCCTAAATTCAATGTTAGGAAGTCCTCTTTCCCTCCTAGCCCTTTCCACCTTGACACTGGTGTGGAGTCCTGCGTGGCTAGTGGGCAGTTTTTCAGTGAAGAGACACAAGATGTATGATTACACGTTTTAGAATTTATCAAAATATTAAGTCACTTGATCTAGGGTCTATATTGATTTTCAAATGTCTTAGAATTCCCCAAATAACAAAACATCCAAGTTTACTGTTGAGAAAAAAATTAGTGAAAATGTAATTTTAAAGAGAAATAATACCTGTTTTTAATTTATATATAATCGGCAATTTTTTAGGCACTTGCTCGCTGTTCAAACACCAGATGATCTCTGTTCTATAATTGCCTATTTATTTTTAAAAACGCAATCTAGATGCATAGATTTTGTCAAATCCAAAGAGAACTTGACTCTTGAGAAACTTATTCTGTAGTCTAAAATTAAAGTCCAAAGTGTTTTCAGTAAAATCAACACTCTGCTAAAAGCGGGACAGATTCCTAGGATTTCAATACTACATATTTTCTAAATGTCGACTGTTGTTGCCTGAATAACCCAGATGTCTTTGGAATTAGTAGGATTCTTCTTCTTTCTCCTGTCTGTCACTCTCAACCTCACCTCCTTGCTTATTTAACAGTGTATACCCAGGAAGGTAATTGGAGGTTAAATCGTATAAAATGACTATCCATCTTTCTGTTAATTCAAAGCTACTTTTTGCTTTTATTTGAAAAATTGAGATGTTCATCCTCATCTCATCGAAATGCAGAAAAAAAACACATGTTTCTAATTCTAACCATGAAACTAATATAATTTTAAGATACATCATCTGCTGAACTTAAACTAAAGAATCAGGCTGTGTTTCTGAAAAAGTGCCTCACACAGCAGAGATACCAGGAAAGAACTCTGGGAAAGAAGGTGAAGTGGTGTCCTCTTAAATTTTTTAGGAGCTAGGTCTCTCGACTAGGGTTGCTTTTAAAGGATGAGAATAACAAGATTGTCACTCCATGTTGAGCCAACACATATAATTGCGGGAATGGCAGTCTCTATAGATTCTTCCTTCTGGCTTTAACAGGGGGGCCAGACCCTTGTGCACCTTACAGCGGCTGTCTCCCCATGTCCACCCTTGGTGGGGTGGCTCTTGGTGCTTCCTGTCTCTCCCTTTGTCCTTCAGGAAACGGAGTCCTCCCCAACGAGGGAGACCAGTTACCCCGTGTCCACGGGGATGACGTGGTGCCTTCCCTTCACTGAGAGGCATAGCCATACCATCCATCTGGGACAGTCGGGCTGCCCTTTAGAAACAACTGCTGTTTTTATTTCCCAGCTGACTCCATGTGTTGTTAGAGTCTGTGTTTATCTGAATCTCGATTTTAAAAATGTTCTCTCAGTAATGGATGATTCTGTGACGACTTTGAATTTTTTCCTTCCTTTTCCCTAAAACATGTAGTTCATTTTAGTACCACTTCTAAGAGTCTCTAAAATAGTTCTAATTTAATTTTCAACTATTAATAAATCCTAATAAATGTTTATTATTTTATAAAGGTTAACTGTATCTGTCTGAGATTTTGGGTTTTTCACCCAAAGAATCAGATTCAGCAATACTTCTTTACTTCAGATAATATTTTCTCTTGGTCATTCATGATAGTAATTTTCATCATGTGGAAATCCTTATTGTTTTTCTTTTACACTTCCACATAGATTTCATTGAGAATGGAATAAATTAAAATATATTTTTTAAAAAATTAACATACTCTTTAAATAAAAGAGTTGTCTGATAAAGTCTCACAAGAAAGTTAGGTTGGTTTTCTCTCTTAAAGTTCTGCTTAAGAAATCAAGCAGGCAAAACAAACACAAAAACAAAACCAAACTAAACAAAAAAAAAGGAACAAAGTAGGCAAACCAAATTCCCATTTAATGAGGCTATATTAAATTCTCCAGAAACTTGGTGTCTAGGTTTTGTTTTAATAATCACTACCCTCGATTAACACCTGGAGGGAACAAACAGCATATTCACAGAATGGGATAATCTGGGTGCCAATATAGAAAAGGGTAATCCCTAGGTAAAGAGTACTGAGCAATGTCTTGAAGTAGTCCAATTGAATTCTTATCACAAAGATTATTTTTAATGATAGGATTTTTTTTATAAAACAAACACCTTGCCAAACATTAAAGTTCAATGACTATAAATAATTATCCTTCTGGGCATTTAGCTTCAATATTATGAAGGGAGAAGAATCTTTTTATTTTAAAATTGAGGCACTTGGGTGGCTCAGTCGGTTGGGCATCCAACTCTTGATCTCAGCTCAGGTCTTGATCTCAGGGTCACGAGTTCAAGCCCTGTGTTGGGCTTCATGCTGGGTATGGAGCCTACTTAAAAATAATAATAATAAAATTGCTTGTAACTATTGGGTATTACAGAACTTCTATTTGATTTGGGCATTGTCCTTTGGTAGTTGTGCAACCTTACTCATTTAGTGATTCAGTAACTTCTTGATTTCCATTTCCTCAGCAGTCAAATAAGGACAATGGACTAACTTATTTGTATAGTCTCTGCTAATTCTGGAAATCCTTTTAATTTGGTAACTTTTCCTGTTTGGGTCAGATAGGTAAATGGTCAGTATCTGAGAAAAATTCTGTATACCCATGAGCAGATTCAAATCCATTGGAGATCCAAACATAAAGTCAACTATAAACCCACTGACATTTGTGTTTATTCTAGTATTTTCTTCATTAAAATATTATAACAATCATTAAGGATTTTTGGATAGATTTTCATGGCAATTATTCGTTTGTAAAATATAAACCTAAATTTGGGTTTAAACAAGAAATGTTTAAGAATGAGGCAGTTGCACAGAGAACAGCAATTGGTATGAAAGCAAGAAAAGTAGTTACCCTTTGAAACTGACTACAGAGAGCGTTAATAGCTACTATTGCTTGTGCGATCTAGGAGGTGTGGACAAAAGAAGTCAAAAGGGGAGTCTTGAGAACTGGGGTGACATGTGTTTGAAGTGTTTAGTTCATATATTTTAAACACTATTTGTATTAAAAATGGAGCTCTCGCAAATAATTGGCAAACATCTGAACTATCCCTTCAGCCTTTTGTTGAGCCGAAATTTGCTGTGATATCAAAGCACAGGTTTTTTTTTTTAAGTAAGTGAAAAACACTTATTTCTGTAACTGACATGGAGTTAATCTATCTGGGAGGTCTGGGATATTTCCATCACCACCAGCAACATCGACAATTTCTTCCTCAAGCTCAAGATTACAAGTGTATTTTTTTAGGTCCTTCATTTGTATTCTTTGCTTAGGGGAAGTGAAGTCAGGTCTGTTCTTCATGGTGTGTTGGAGGAATTCTCTCATCTTGTGCTCAGAATATGAAACCCTTGACCCCTGGCTTTCTAGGACAGGCCCTGAAGCTGGAAGACAGGGATTATTATCTTGGTGCTTTGCGGTCACCGTGTCTGTCCCTCCCTCTTTATCCAGCTCCGTGACTTTTGAGCTCTTGGTTCAAAATGATTGGAATGTGCCTGAAAAAGTGAAATTCTGAAAATAAAGTGGGAAATTGATGATATAGGTTCTGCAAGTTTTTCTAACCATCTCAGCAAATGTGAAGTATTTTTTTTTTAAGATTCATTTATTTGAGAGGGGGGAGAGAGGGTGGGGGTATGGAGGGGGAGGGACAGAGAGAATCTTAAGCGGGCTCAGAGCCTGATGTGGGGCTTGATCCCCGGACCCTGGGATCATGACTTGAGCTGAAGGCAGATGCTTACCAGACTGAGCCACCCAGGCACGCCAGGCCAGCTAACCCTTGAATAGCATGTCACTGCAGAAAATGTGATGCTTTTCCCATAAACAATGAAGAAAGCTCCTTCTCAAAAAAAATTTTTTTCAGGTTTCAGAATATAAGCATTTTGCTTTGGTTTTATTGCCATTCTAAGAAATACTCCTAGTTTCACTTAATTTTATTTTGCAATCCATTGATTCTCTAACAAATACTTTATGAGAGCCTTCTAAGTATTTGATTAAGTTATCTAAAGACAAGGAAGGATTGGAGGCAATAAATACATACAATAGTGTTTCTTAGCAGTGAGCTTAAAATTACATAATCAATAAACATTTAATTGTAATTATATTACTAGAGATTAAGTTTATAAAGTAAGTCAACTATGTAGTAATTTAACACAACTCAGGATAAGTAGATATTAATTATTTAGGTACCGAGAAGCCCTGAGAAGTACTACACAAATGGAATGCAATTTAAAGTGATTAGCATTACACATTTGTGATACAGTTTCATCGAATCTGAGAACCCAGACCAGAAGAGAATTGTGAAGCCGAGGAAATCATGTGGCTTCCAGACCACCTGTTAGTGGTCTGTGAGAATGAATTTCGGGTGTTGGATTTTCTTCCTCTTCCCTGCATTGTTACTCTCCACATTCTTTTAGAGACAAGTTCAGTTTGCACCAGCTCACGGGACATTATGAAGTTCCCCAGGATGAATTCGTTTGTATTTGTTTGTTTTAAGAATATCCGTCGAGTAGCCATTCGTCTCACAGCGAATGTGGACGCACAGCCCCAGATGGGATCGTGGAAGTGGGAGCGAGAGGAGGGTTACCTGGCGAAGGTGGCCCGAGGAGGGGTGCAGGGAAAGCAGCGGAAGTGCAAGCACGAGAAGGACTAATCAGCACTGGGAAGAAAATGTGTCTCCTTGTGGAAGTGCCCAGAGGGGAAGCTGATTATGCCGTCCACGCTGAGGAGGATGGCAATGTCTGAGATGCCTCATTTCTGGCCAGGAGACCTGCCGCTGAGATCCCCACGTCCCCAAATCAGGCTGTCCAAACAGGGCATCGGATGATGAACAATCTCAATGGCAAAGATGAAAACACAGTAGGAATTCACCAAATGGCAATGAAAAGCTAGAACAAAGAAAGTGACTGTCAAACTCACTAAAAACAATGATTTACCCCTGAGGAAAATAAGGACACGCTTTTAAAACAGCAAGTACTCCGTCAGTGAGGAAGAGGTTAGTAAAGGCACAAGACAAACTGGATAACCCTCGGTTCATACTTTGCCTCACGGAAGAATGATGAACTCATGGTGGATTATAGGGTTAAGTATAAAATCGAAAGCCGTAAAACTTCTAGGAGAACATAGAGGAGAAAATCATGGGATCTGGGCTATGCACAGATTTCCTAGGTGTGACATCCAAAACAGAAATCATAAAGAAAATAACTTGCTAATTGGGACTTTGTCGAATACAGGAATGTCTGTTTTCTGAGGGACTCCGCTACGATAATTAAATATAAGTCATAGAAAAGACCAAGCACAGATATACACATTGCATACTGATTAAAGGACTAGTATTCAGAATATATTTGGGACTTTCGAAACTCAAAAATAATACAAAAAATAACCCATTAATATAATGGACAAAAGATTTGAGCAGTTACTTACTAAAAAAAGATCTGTGGGTGATAAATATCATTAGTCATTAGGAAAATGCAAATTAAAACCACAAGGAGACACCAGTACACACCTATTAGAATGGCAAACAGAACAGAATGAAAACAAAACTGCCATTAGCAAGAACCGACAAGACTGTAGAGAACTAGAGCCCCTATATATTGCCAATGGCAATGCAAATTGGTGTGAACACTCTGGAAAGGCATTTGATGTTTCTTATAAAATAAAGTAAAACATACCCTTACCATATGCCCCAGCAATCCCAATCCGAAGTATTTACCCAAGAGAAATTAAGATTGTTCATACAGACACCTGTACCTGAATGTCACGAGCAGCTTTAATATACTAGCCGAACTAGAAACAATTGCACTGTCCCTCACCTGGGCACTGGGTAGACAAACTAGGGTATACCCATTCAATGAACTGCTTACTACTCAGCGATAAAAAGCAATGTATCTCTGGCACACTCGAAAGCATGGACTGATTGCTAAATGCATTATGCTAAGCGAAAGAAGTCAGACTCCAAGGGCCACATGTTGTATGATTTTATTTATATGACATTCTTGCAAAGTCAAGTTATCAGTGGTCACCAGGGAATAGGAGTGAAGTCAGGAGTTAGTTTCAAAGAAATAAGAGTTTTTTTCAGGCGATGAGTATCTTCGTTGAGGCAGTGGGTACTTATAGGATTATGTGTTTGTCAAAACTTAAAGACCTGAGCACCAAAAAGCAAGAGTTTTAATGTATGTACATTATATCTTAATGAGAGCAAAATTAAACAAACCCAAATCTTAGAGAGATAAGGGAGAAAATTGCAAATATAATAAAGCATATAAATAAATACATACAATTTAGTGAAAAATACAGTTATAAAAAAAGAACAAGTAGGTCTTAGAGATCTCAGAATTAAAAAAAATAATTGTTGATTTGTAAAATCAGTATATGGACTGGATAAGAGAAGGATAGAAATAAAAGAAAATTCATACCAGGTATAATTCAAGTGAATCATCAAGGGCTATATCATACTTACAAAAATACATTCTTGACAACCGAATGACTCAATAACTATAAAATGAAAAGGTGGAAAAAGTTATATCAGCACAGATTAAATTAAATCAGATGATGCTATTAAAATTGTGAAAAAATACGTAAATGTCACAGAGAACATTCAAGAACATAACACATTGAGGGAGGTTATTTGTGTTGCATGTGTTGGAAAGAAGTGATAGGTACCATAAGTCCCTTTGGCTTGTTAACCCATATTTCTCTCTTCATCAGGATAAGGCATTTCCATTTTAATGAGCAGTTCCAGAACCAGCCTGCACCAAGATGGGTGCCCCATACCCTGACTCTTGATGAAATAGTTACTTGGTATCCGAGTCTCTGCTGGGCTGCTAGGAAAGACCAAAAGCCCCCTTGACTTAGCTTCTCAGCAGGAAATGCAAAAGCATAAAAGCCCACCACTGTCCCGTTTTCTCCCTGGAAATCTCACACCACGGCATCCTTGTAGCAGGGAATATAACACATCTGGAAGCCTAGTTGTAAGGAATTCTAGAGAATATAGGCTTTTGCACATCTGCATGACGGAAGTTTAAAAATAGGTTTTGAATACAATCTGCCACACCATCAAAAACATCATCGAATATATGTGTGGGATCACGGGTGCGCGTGCTTAGAGAGCGAGCGATATATATATATGTATATATATATATATATACATATATATATATACATACATACACACGTACACACACACACACACACACACACATACACATACATGATTATGCTGTGTTTAAACAGAACATTTCTATGCCTTCACAGATACAGACTGGGTATCTGGTACAAAAGGGATATTTACTTTTTATTATAAAAACCGGTTCGTATTGTTTACACATATGCAGGTACTTTCCCCCATATATAGGTACTCTATTTTTATTAGAAGATTGGGTTTTGAAATAAAAGCCCTTACAACATGTTTGCATGCAGAGTGTTCTATCTGATCTTATAGCAATGCTGAGAAAAAACATTATTATTCCATTTTGTAATAGTGGATGGTGAACTGCAACATTTTTAGTGCTGAAATTCACCAGCCTGGAAGCATGCTAAAATTTATTTAAAAGTGTCATGTGAGTAGGACTGGATAGTCTTTAGTTGAGGGCGATTCAGCAATATTTACAAAAATTAAAAATGTTTATACCCTTACATTTAGCATTTCTGCTTGGATTTTATTCTTTTTTTAATTTTATTTTTATTTATAAATAAAATACACAGCAAGAGAGGGAACACACACAAGCAAGGGGAGTGGGAGAGGGAGAAGCAGGCTTCCCGCCGAGCAGGGAGCCCAATGCGGGGCTCGATCCCAGGACCCTGGGATCATGACCTGAGCCAAAGGCAGATGCTTAATGACTGAGCCACCCAGGAGCCCCATACTTGGATTTTATTTTGCATAAACATTTCCAGAAGTGTTTGAGGGGACATCTACAAGGAAGGTTCTTATAGCTTCCTTCATAAAGCAACCAATAAGAAGAATCTCAGTATACACCAACATGAAATGGTCTAGATCATGAAAAACTACACAGCTCTTGCAAACAAAGAAGTGGATAATGCGTGGAAGAGCAAACTGTGCCCCAGACATATTAACTGGGAAAACAATCAAGTTGAAAAATGTTAAATATATTTTTGTTCATACATAAGGACAGTATTAATATTTACGGTAAATATGTTAAGACTCATGAAAGGCACTGTAGTTACATGCATGGAATTACTTAGAGTGTTATTACTGATTGGTGAACATTTCAGAGGCTCTTGTTTTCAAGTTCTGTGTATGTAACATCTGTATTGAATTATGTGCAATATTTGCCATAGGAAAGTAAAGATATAAAAGTAAGACGATAGGGGCGCCTGGGTGGCTCAGTGGGTTAAAGCCTCTGCCTTCGGCTCAGGTCATGATCTCAGGGTCCTGGGATCGAGCCCCGCATCGGGCTCTCTGCTCAGCGGGGAGCCTGCTTCCCCCTCTCTCTCTGCCTGCCTCTCTGCCTGCTTGTGATCTCTCTGTCAAATAAATAAATAAAATCTTTAAAAAAAAAAGTAAGACGACAAAAACACAAGAGGATTCAGATAGATGAGTTCTAGGATTCTCATCATATAATATTGTAGGAGTTTGGCTTGTGAGTCTGCTAAATGCCCAAGCAGATGGACCCAATGGTTTGGTATCCCAACCCTTACGGCGAGCAGGCTGATACAAGAGAGTGGCTGAGGAATCAAATGTTAGAAGTACTGCATTTGAATCAAAGCTCTATCATTTCTTCTGCAAGTTGTGCAATATAGCTGAGCCACAGTTTTCTGACTTGTAAAATGAGAGTAATAAAAATATGTAGAACAGTGCTCAGAAAATTAGATAAGATGTTTAAATCCAGTTGAAGACTAAAATCCAGTATATTGTTAATGAGATACATAAAAACTACTTTGTGAAGGGCTGTGACCATACATCTTCAAGATCTAGCCTTGAAAATATTCAAAAAATTAAAAATTGCAGGGATACTCTGAGATAGCCAATGGAGGAAGATGCCACCAGCCAGGTTGGCCACCAACTCCAAGGCTAAGACAGAGGATGGAGATCTACATCACAGAAGAAGAATTTGGTGAAATCCGAATTGAGCTCCTAGGTGAAGGGACTAGCAGCACAATAAGCTTCAAAATCTGCTTGTCCAATAAGGATTATTATGATTATTTTTATAATTGTTTCTCATTTATCAACTCGAGTTTTGGGGTATAGGTGATGTTTGTTGGTTGGCTTACCCCACTGTGGCAATTAGGTTTTGTCTGGAGTAATGTAAGCCGTGGGTATATTATTAATTTGCATGTTGATGTTCCTACATCAAGTTAATGGAATTTTCCTCCTAGAAACAAAATAACCCTATACTAATGTAATTCAAATTTATACAATGCATTTCTGTATGAGATATTTAGGAATTGGACAGGCATGGTGCAATTTAGATACTTTAATATTTAATAATATAAAAGCATTCTATTTTATTGTGATATTAATTCAATTTTTATTTTATGATATTTTTAACCTTTTTACAATTTTATTTTAGGAGATATTTCATATGTATGAAAAGCATGAGAAATAACAAAGTGATATTTATGTACCCACTACTCAGATCGATCAAATCCTAATGTTTTGCCTTGGTTGCTTCAGATAGTCTTAAGAAACAAAATATTTCAGAAACATTTGAAGACCCCTATGTACCCAGGTAAAAACCTGCTTCTATTCTACTCAGAGATAATAGCCACCTTGAATTTGTGTTCAGTATTGTCATGAATATTTCCAAATAGGTACATAAATAGGTATCCACATACAATATACGATACTGGTTGGCAAATTTAAAAATTTATAAAAATAACTACACAATGTAGGCTGTGCAGTTTGCCTTCTTACTCAACCTTATATTTTTGACATTATTCATATTAATACACATAGTTCTGTTTCAATCATTTTAACTTTATTTAGCATTCCAGTGTGTCTATGCACCCAAGATTTTAAAATTGTCACTGAATACTTAAATTATTTCTATTACATTTCCTATTATAAGAGATGCTGCTATAGATATTTTTATACATGTCTCCTCATACATAACGTTTTTCTAAGATATATACAAAGACGTAGAATTATAGGATCAGAGCTCATTCATGTCTTTAACTGTACCAGATATTGTTTAATTGCTCTCCCAAGTTTAATGAATATTGACTTCCCCTATCTCAGTATGAGACTTCCCTTTCTCTCTATCTTCTCAACACACTTTTAATTTCTGCTTCTCTGATAGATGCTAAATTATGTTTCAGTATTTTAACTAGCATTTCTCTGATTACTGATGGAATTGAGCATGTTTTTATTTCTTTTGGCCATTTAAATTTCCTCACTTGGGTGTTTCTTATAGTTAATGATTTCCCATTCTCCTTTTAGAGTGATTGTCTATTTACTATAGATTTGGAGGAGATAATTGTATCATCTGAATGCTAATCCCTTGTTGATTAAGGGATTGCGGACATATTCTTCCAAATGGTAGCTTGTGTTTTCTACTTTTTAAAATGCGCCTATGTTTTTACTTCTAATATGGTCAAGTGTATTTCTTCTTCTTCTTTTTTTTTTCCCTAGTATCTTAACAGAAAATTATTTCCTGGCCAGATATATACAATATTGTTATTCTGTTTTCTGATAAACGCTGATTGACTTTGCTTTTCACCTTTAAGTTTTAGCTTCACCTGTATTTCCATTTCTGTATGGTGTGAGGTAGGGATCAAACTTTGATTGTTCCATCTATCTGCAAGCAGCTGTTACCTACTGCTTTCTAACTTCACCTCCATCATGTATAAAGTTTTCAAATAATGTGTGGGTATATTTCTCTGCTTCATATTTTGTTTCACTTGCTGTTTTTTGTCCTTTCACTTCAAGTTTGGTTTATAATTATTATTTTTTAAAGATTTATTAATTATTCATTTTAGAGAGGAGAAAGAGAGACAGTGTGCAATCAGGGAGAAAGGGCAGAGGGAGAGGGGAAGTAGACTCCCAGCTAACTATGGAGTTCGATGTGGGGCTGGATCCCAGGACCCTGAGGTCATCACCTGAGCAAAAGCCAAGAGTCGAACACTTAACTGACTGAGCCACCCAGACACCCCTAATTTATTCATTTTGGGTACTAATTTTATTATCTGACTAGAGCCAAAAATATGGCAGAAAACAAAATTCTCAGGCTGACTCTTATTTTCACCATTTTAGAGTGGAGGGAAAAAGGGCAAATTTGGTATTTGAGTTTGTACTTTCACAGGTGTTTGGTAGGGGGGAGGTATTATGTTGCATCCCTTATTTCTCTCTGCTTCATAAAGGCAGCCTCTTCAAAGAGGGGATCAGTTAGAGCGGAAAAAAAGAAGTGGACTTGGTGTCAGAATATGTTGGTCTTGTTTTTGGACATGGCTTTTGTTATAAAAGATGTATAAAATCAGCATGGTCTACTTTATGGAATATTACCTCAAAGAAGGTAATAATTATACTATAAACCATTATGGTAATATCAGGTATTATAATTATCTTCTAAATGCCTTTTTAGAAAGTGGAAGGGAAGATTCCATTAGTTATGTGTGTGTGTGTGTGTGTGTGTGTGTGTGTGTATCACCCTCATACATTGAGCACCCTTTGTGTACATGGCACCATATAGTGACTTGTAGTATTAGGAATAGAAGTAGTAGCAGTATCAGTGATAGTACTCTAGTAGTATAGTAGTAATAGAGGTAGTAACATCTAGTAACATTTCAGCTGCTAAGTCATTTACTCCTTGGAATAAAAAAAGCATTCTTAAGAACCGGCTTCAGTGAAAGATTAATTTGCTATACTGAAGTCTGGTGGGAAAATACCAACTCCAATACTCTCTTGCTTCTCAGTTTTAACAAGAATTGGAAGTGACCCCATGGATGGAGGCTTTGGGTTCTTTGCCAGCATCTTTGACAGTCTTGAATGATTAATTCTGTGACGGCCATTTGAAATGGTGTAATCCCTTTCCTTTAACTCCCTTCTGTGAACTGACCACTGCCCTGTCCTTGTTTTTGTTCACCATCTCTGCATGCGCGGTTTCTGCTCCGTAGTGAACATGCGTGTGGGTGGGCACTGTTGAAGTTACTCTGCTCCCCTCTGCTCTACTCCTCGGGAATGGTTCTGCTGTGCTTTAAAGGACTAGCATCTTGGTGCCTCTTTGATTTATCCATGTTAATGAAATAGAATGAGAATCACTGACACTTTTCAACGGGGTGTGCAATTTAGTTTGACTAAGCAAGAGAAAAAAAAATATGAGAAGAGAGGTTCACTCTGGAGATGTGTTCAAAATTATTTTCTTCATAACAATGTATGTGGCATTTAATAATGAAAATAAGAACACCCCCCTCCCACATGGACCATTTATATAAAGCAAAGGAAATGAAGTTATAGGAAAATGCATTATAGCTTTGAATGTGTCATATGATTCTAATGCTGATTAAATAAAAGTATTTACAGAGAGTGTGCTGTGAGCAGAATTGGAGAGAAAGGAGATATTCCGTACCCTTTGGAATAAAAATAAATGTGATATGAACCCCCATCTTTCTTGTTTATTTTTGTGACCTTTGGAGAGTTTTCTATATACATAAATGCTCTCTCTCTCTCTCCACATACACAGACACAGAGGTACATATGCATAAATACATGGCTGAACAGGAAAAGTATTCAGTAAAGTATATAAAAAGTAAAAGTATTTTTAGTTTTGTAATTTTAAGCTAAGACTAAACACACACAAAAAAAAAAAGTGACAGAGACCGAAGTTTTAATAACTGGAATGGGCTTTGTCCAAAACTCAGTAAAATGTCTTTTTTTTTTTTTTTTTTTTTGTGGGCCTACATAATATTCAGGCACTCAGACACTGTTGTAATCCTTTTGGACCATAACATTGGAACAAAGTGTTTCTCTGAATTACACCCCAGTGACCAGGGTCAGTGAGCTCGTTGATCTGGCAGATGTTTGTGGAGGGCGGCATTCTTCCAGGCTCGGTGCTCAGCACTGAGGGTGCAGGGGTGCACAGAGTGGGGAAAGAATTTGCGAGCCAAAGAAACTGAAGGAAAACAAAGGTGCCTCATGGGGAATAAGTGGCGAGATGCGAGGCTGAGGTGGTGTATGGGGGGTGCCCGTCATGAAGAGATGTATTTAGGGTTTTGTGCATTTTCCAAGTACCATAGACAATGACTGGAGTGTCTCACGTCATGCAGCGTCGTATTTGAAGTTAGTCTTTGTATAGATAGCTGTCATTTCTTGAGTGCACGTTATACATTTGGCACTGGGCTAAGGGTTTTCTCTCTACTTGATTCATCTCCACAACAACCCTAGAATCGCTTCCTAAATGGGGAAAAGTAAATCTGAGAACTTTGTTAGGAGTTAGTTGGATGGTTAGGTAGTCAGGGACAATGTCCCCAACAAGAAGATATGGAGTCAGGACAGCTAAGATAAAATAGCACTGACGTCCTGCTTTGCAGCTTAGACAGGACCGCGCTGACATTCTGCTTCACGGTCTTTGCAGAAATGACTTCTGTAAAATGTCCTAAAATAAGACAATTAACCACAAAAGCATTTGTCAATGATCACGGGCAAGGGGCAGTTAAGACCTAAGCCCCCAGATGTCAGAAAAAAAAAAAAAAAGGACATCAACACTTGGACGTGAACCTGATAGGTAGACAGATACTTGACCAAAGCCCTGATTGGCACAACTCAACACACCCCGATTGCTTAAGAAAGTTCTGCAAAAGAGCTCATAAAAACCCCTAAATTTAAAAACTCCAGGGGCAACTTACTAGGGCCCCCCTCCCTCTCCAGGAGCTTTATACTCTTGCTCAATCAACTTTGCTTTGCTGCCCACCACTGTTCATCTGCTCTACCTCTTCATTCTTTAAAGGGTCATGACCAAGAACCATGGGCACTGAAGGGACACAAAATCCTCTAACAACCTGAAGCTATTTTAACTGAACTCAGGTGGCCAGTAGTTGGGAGGGCTGGTATTAGAACTGATGTCTCTACCTTTGAAGCTCATGCCCCGGAGCATTCTACTAACTGACATTCTAGTGTATTTAATTGGGCCACTAGCACGTATCTCAGGAGGTAGAAGAATCAGGCACTACCGACTTCTGTCTAGGAATTTTCTAGAACAGTGGCTAGTCATTGTTACTTGAGTCATTGTCTGTGGTAGTATTTAAAGACTAAGTAAAAGGATCTCTCCTGGATGACAGTCACCTTCCAGCTGTGCCCACCATTTGGTTTGGTTAACATGAGAACAAATGAAATGGTATGCTCCCTCCAGTTAGCATTTATTTGGGTAATGATCTGTAATGAAATGGCACCTCGAGGGCTACCCTGAAATGGGAGTGCCCAGCTGGTTCTCAGCTGGTTGGCTTATTTTGGCCCATGTTTCACAGACACCATTCCTCCTCCCCAAATTAAAAAAAAAAGTATGCTAATTTAAAAACTGCTCTTGGTGGCTTTTTCCTTCTTTATCGGCAAACTTCCTTCACATTATTCATTATTGCTCTGCTCCTCTGAGAGCACACCTATTTTTATGTAAGGGAGAGATCTTGTCCTAGGTAACTTATTCACAAATAATATATCATTTGGGCTCAAGTTACTCTGACTCAGTAAACGCTTAAACTATTGACCCCTCTGGATTGAGCCCTACGTCATTTACTCCATTCACTCCACTCTTAATCTTAGTGTTAATTTGTTTACTCCACTCTTTTGCCTCAGCTCTTTCTCTTCCCCTTACCTCATCCCTTCCTAGACCCATGGCCGCTTCCCCAAACTGACTTTCCTTTCCTTCCCTCAGAAAGCATCAAAAGGGCCCAACAGCTATATCTGTAATGAAAACTTCCCTGACTTATTACAATGACCACAGCTTAGTGACATTTTCTGGTTCCTAAAATAGAGATATGAGGACTACTTATTGCCAGCCTTATAGACCCCCAACAAAGCTCTTCATCTCAAATAATGAAGGCCAGAGAGAAGTGTTGGGCATGGAAATGAAGGGTGGGTGTGTGCCTTCTCAATGTGAACATTGTCTGAAATGAACGGTGAAGAGTCAAGAGTTATCATCTTCATTCTTCCTAACTGTCCCCTCTCCTTGTGCCCCAGGGAGAGTGGTTGAACCCCTTTGAAATTCCAGGTGCTTGCTTGCTTTATCTAATTCATGCTTAACTGGAGTGCACTCGAAGTAAGAAGAGCAACCACATAATTCATCAACCAAACTGATCTCTGAGTTAAGTGGGATGTTATGAATAACTATTCCAAGGTCATATACATAAAATTACTTTCTTGAGGGCAAAGGAAATATAGTCCACCTAATAATATGTAATATGTCAAGAGTTCATGGAGTAAAATGACATGTAGTCAACGTTTTCTTTTTTTTTTCTTTTATCCTTTCTTCTGACTCTTTCTCCTTTTCCTTGCTTTGCTGTTCTTTCCCCTAAACACTATTTAAAAATTCAGATGATTGCTGTGATGAGCACTGAATGTTATATGTAAGTGAGAAATTGCTAAATTCTATTCCTGAAACCAATATTATACTATGTTATCTAACTAGAATTTAAATTAAAAAAATTGAAACAAAAAAGAGAAAAAAACTCTTTTTACTTTCAGAATTTATAAATAAGTAAATAAAAATTCAAATGTTAACCCATACTAGTTTTACCCATCTGCTTATGGGATATGTTTTTTTTCCCTGAGTTAATTTGCATTTTATTTTCTCCCAAGTAGCTGTCCGGACCCCTGCTTTTGGGGAAAATGGACTAAGAAGATTTTCTACAACGGGGCTTCTGCTTCAAAAGGAATAGGTGTTGTGACCTTTATAATTTCCTCCTCTGGCCCAGATGTTATTAATCACATCATCCAACAATAATTTAGTTTTCTCACTTGAGGCAAATTCACTAGGCAGTTTTCACTATTTTTAATTAAAAATATTAAACATCAAAATGTATCTCAATTTTATAACCTGTGTAATTTATCTCTTCTGGGAAAAGATATCTCGATTTTAGTGTGATTTATTTTATAAATACAGATAATCATAAAAGCTATTATTAATTGTATGAAGAGAGGCAACGTCTCTGTTGGAATGTAAAGGTGATTTTGACAAAGGGATCCTTACAACACTGTTGTACTCTGTAATTTTACACTGAAACACTGGCAAAAAAAAAAAAAAAAGAGAGAGAGGGAGAGAGAGAGAGAACGTGAGAAATATTTCTAAAATACTATTTTGAGTCAGAATAAAAACAATGGAAATGATATTGGGAACCCAGCAGTTAGTATTATGTTCTTGTCTTGGTCTATATGATATGGACAATTAAACTCTCTGGGCCTCAGTGTTCTTCTTTATAAAAGAGATTACATTTTACTATGTCTTTGTCAAAGGTCTCTAAAATTCTTTTAATTAGTGTTAGTAAATCTGTAAACTCTGGTGTGATTTGACAAGGAAATCTCACTTGTGTCTGGCTCATCCCTCTGATGGCACTCCCCAAAGTCAGCCTACAGTGAGGCAGTACATGGCAGGTAAGCATAGGAGGTTGCCCTTCATGGCACCCTGATTCCGATGTTAATTTGTGAACCTTACTTTCCTCAACTGTAAAATTGTGCATTAGTACAGTCTTTTGCCATTGTCATGAAGAGTGGCAAAGAGTGTATTGCAACTTATTACTATTATCATCATTTTTGTTTTCATTCATCTCTGTCGTCTACAATTGATGGTGCATTAACATAGCATTAAAATAACCCTAGAATCATGGGTCCCCATTATATTGATGAAAATGGAATCTGTCTCTCCACAAAGATGGGCATCTTACTGACCATCAAACGGACTATGCTCATTCTCATTTCTCGGTGTCTATTTGTGAAGGTCCACTTACCTGGAGTCCCCTTGACTTTTTTCTGCCTATCCAGTGCTATCTATCCTTTAATCTCAGCTCAAATCCCACTTCTTTGCATAAAGTCTGTCCCTACTATGTCAGCCTACACTGTTTTCTGTGAATCGCTGTACACCTTGCATCATTATCAGTGAACGCTAAGGGAAAGAGCATGAGCTATGGAGTTCACACACTTTAGTTCCCATCCGGGATTTTTATAACTAGGAAATGAGCTAAGCGATTTCGGAAATTATTTAACTTCTCTGGTTCTGTTTCCTAATATTTAAAATGGAAACCATGTTACATACCATCAGGGTTGTTCTGAACAGTAAGTGAAATAAGCATGTCAAGTACCTGATATACATTACAAGCTTAGTAAATTTACTAGTACATTACAAGCTTAGTTTATTTCTCCCTATTGCCTACTACAGAAATCTATAAGAAATGTATATTTGTGTGTATGTGTGTGTGTGTGTATATATATATATATATATATATGTATATATAGAAATAGAAATGTCTTATTTTCCCAAAAGATAATATAAATCATTTAAAACAGGATGATTCTTTTATAATTTTTTATTACAAAATATAACTTGAATACATAATAAGCATTAAGTAAAAACATTGCTTTAAAATACTTGTCAGTTAGACAGAGTTTGTTGTTTGCATAAGAACAATCAAAATAGAGCAAAGTCTTGGATGGATAAGAGTATTTATTTCCTTAATCATATTAAAAAGATATGAGTAGCTTTATAACAATGCTCATATGATAGAACAACATGATTAAAGAGATTTATGTAAAGACAAAAGGATAATAAAATAAAAATAAATTAATATAACTATATTATATATTATAATATAATATAAAATTAAAATTAAAAAATGACAATCGAAATGAATGCCAGGAATTCCTATCTAATTATTAAAGGTGGATTGAAAATTTGACCCTGAGCCTACTCATAGAAATGGGGGCACTCTTTCGTTTATATTTCCACCTGCAAGTTTTCTATTGGTTCTGGAAGACTTCCTTGGGATACCAGGAAAAAAAGTCTTGGCATTTCAAAATCAATGATTTGTGCCCAGGTCTCCCTATGTGTAATGAGCAACATCTATCACGTCCCTCTGGAGTTTATCTATCTGCTCTAGTTTACAAGATTAGATCAGTCAGTAGCATTCAAGTGTGCAAAGTTTCAATGGAAGTGGCTCCAGGGATATACATTGAGTTTTCTGAAATAGTGTTTCTGAACCCTCGTGGAGAAGAATCAAGGGGCTAACCTTGTGTGAAGATAGGTAATTTCGGAAGGAGACAACTCGACTTTCTGCCAGGATATCCCGGAGAAAAATCAGCAATGCCCAATTGCTACTCGTCTCATTGGCTATCATTGAAATAAGTAATGATACAATGTCTATAGGATGTTGATGTTTCCTTTAGGAATACTTGTCTCTGACTTTTTCTTCCATTATGGCAATCTTTCCTTGGAGATCTATAAATATACTTCACTTTCCGTATGCATTCTTTCATCTTAGAAGCACTATTTTTGTACACGTATTAACAGATCTCTTTACATATGGTGTGGCAGAATGCTGGGACATCATTAAAAGAACAATGTTGGTTAATAGGAATCAAATTATTACTCTAATAAATTATTTTAATATTTTAATAATTTTAATAGAATGAGCAAGATTTCAAAATGCAAATCAGTTTTTTTAAAAAAACTACTTTCATAACATGCCCTGAGATGAGTATGAATTCTGCTCATTCTTTTAAACTTTAGGATGTATGGCCGTATGATCATATAATTATCAAAATCCACAAGTGATGACTCTTTAATCATATTCTTCTTAGTTGTCAAAGAAAGATTAAATTAGTCTTAGTGTCCTTATAGAAACAAGGAAGTAGACTACCTCAGTATTTCCCATGTGTGAGAGGGAAAGTTTTTTGTGGTCAGGTATGTTGGAGAGACACGGGTTAAAACAAGATAGACATTTGGGGTGCCTAGGTGGCCCAGTTGGTTAAGTGTCCTACTCTTAATTTTGGTTCAGGTCATGATTTCAGGGTCACGAGATCGAGCCCTATGTCAGGATCTGTGCTGAATGTGGCCCTACATAAGATTCGATTCTTGCTCTCCCTATGCCTCTACCCCTTCCCCTAGGATCTCTCTAAAATAAATAAATAAATCTTTTTTAAAAAAGATAGACACTTATTCTATCTTTAAAAATTCTCAAAGCTTGAATTCTTTATTTAAGCAGAGACTTCTAACCCAAGGAAAACATTTCTTGAATATGCAGACTAAGTTTTCTGAGGTGGATTTCCCTTTTAGGGGAACGTTGTTGACTCTAACCAGTCAAAATGACTTCTAAATATTTTTAATATTTTCCTAGCAAATGATTGGGGTTCAATGACTGTGATAGATCCTTCTCAAGAAGGGACCTTGCTTGTGAGTCACTGTTGTTCTCCCTTTAACATTCAGAACTGTGTAGAACAACCTTGGAAACAAGATTGATTAGCTAGAGACGGAGCTCTTCTTATGTCTGGGTCAAAGAAACTTTACAGAAGATAAAATCAAGTTAATCAGGTTTGATTCAATTATAAGAGGATCAGAATCAGAGGGTAGTGGTCATTTTAAGGTGATTGAGTCTGGAATCTTTAACTCACCTCTTCTAAGCCAGTCCATAAGAGCTCTTGCATGAGTATCAAAGAATGCCATCATAGTCCATTCTAATACCCAGACTAGGCAGCTTATGAACAACAGAAATATATTTCTCACAGTTCTGGCTAGAAGTATAAGATCAGGGTGTCAGCATAGTTGGATGGTGGCCCTCTTCTGGTGGAACATTTCTCATATCCTCACAAGTGGAAGGGACTTAAGGGGCCTTTGGATGGGCACCTCACCTATGACTCAATCCATCTCCCAAAGTCCTCACCTCTTAATACCATCACTTGGACATTAGGTTTTCAACACACGAATTTTGTAGGGACATATTCAGATGATAGCAAATGGTAAAGGAAAGTATTACAGTAGTAGTAAAATCTGAGGTAACTTGTTTTCTTTGTAACACCAACTTAAATGTGTGGCCTTGTAACAAAGATGACTGATAAACGTTATCCTCATTTGGGATTTTGGGTCCCCATATTGGATCACAGAGAGACACAGCAGCCCAAGTGATGATTCATTAAGGACTCCCATGCCCAGGAGAAGTAGTGAGTACATGGCTTCATGATAACATTTCAAAACACCAATTAAATTTCCTTAGATTTTCTTCATGGTTGATTCTCGTGGTTGACCTAGAAATTAGTCACAAATTGAGTCAAAAGTAAAATTACAGAGAGACTCAAGGTTCATGAATCTAAATGGTTTATTTCTTCTTTCTCTCCCCCTTACTCCTTAGATTCTGGAGAGCAAAGAGGATGGGGGTGAGGAAAGGGAGAGAATTTTTACCCATCTGCTTATCCCTGGCCCAAGGAATCCTTGGTGGGTAGAGTGGGCTCTGGCAACTTTGGAGGAGAAAAACAGTAAAGAAATATATACATATATATGATGCCAATCTATGATGACTTTTTTTTTTTAAGATTTTATTTATTTGACAGAGAGAGAGAAAGGGAGAGAGCAAGCCCAAGCAGGGGGAATGGCAGGCAGAGGGAGAGGTAGACTTGCTGCTGAGCAGGGAGCGTGATGCAGGGCTCAATCCCAGGACCCTGGGATCATGACCTGAGCTGAAGGCAGCTGCTTAACCGACTGAGCCACCCAGGCACCTAATGATGAGTTCTGTAAAGAAACATATATCAAGATAAGAGAACAGAAAACAAAGCAATGTGTATGTATGTATGTATGTATGTATGTATGTGTCTATTTATGATCATTAAGGGAAAAGTCTCTACAGTAGTAACTGAGGAAGCAAACCATCCAGGTATCTGTGATAGCAAACATAGAGGCATTGAAGCTTGCTCTCTGGGACTGCAAGGCATTCTGTATGATTGAACCAGTCTGAGCAAGGAAAAAGCAAATAGGAGCTGAGGTTAGACTGATAACTGGAACCAGATCACATAGGGTCTTTCAGGTCATGTCGAAACTTTGTTTTTTTACTCCTGATGAGATGGGAAACCACTGAAGATTTTAGCAAAACGACATTTGCCTAATGTTGCCAGCAGTTCCGAGATTCACTTTTTTTTTTTAAATCGAAGACTACGCTAGACTATAGCTAGATTGAGCTATAGTTAATTTATCCCATTTCAAAATTTTTGAGGAAGAATTCTGATTGTTATTCTCTTGGCTCTCGGGCCTCACAATGATAAGGTGGTTGCCATTGCACCAAGCATTACATCATTACATGTCAAGGTCCATAGGCAGGAAGGAAGGGACTTCTTCCAGTACTTTTCTCTTGATTGGGGAAGAAAATCTTTCCTGGAGCACCTTCATTACATATACAGTTGGTCCTTGAACCACATGGGGTGGGCATTGTGCAAGTCCACTTATACGTGGGGTTTTTTTATGTAAGTATGGTACCATGCTGTAAATGTATTTTCTCTTTCTTATGATTTTCTTAATGACATTTTCTTTCCTGTAGCTTACTTTATTGTAAGAATAGTTTGTAATACATAAATAATACATAACATAAAAATATGTATTAATTGATTATGTTACCAGTAAGGTTCCTGGTCAATGGTAGGATTAGTAGTTGTTTTTAGAGGAGTCAAAATTTATACAGGGAATTTTTTGACTGTTTGGGGTAGAGGAGGTCAGTGCCTTTGACTCCCCATGTTGTTCAAGGGTCAACTGTACCCTCAGGTTGTATTGGAAAAAATTCAGCTATATGCCCACTTCCAACCCATAATGGCAAAGGGAGAACAGGATTCACATGACTGACTTAGACTCAATATGTTCATCTCTTAAAGCTGAGCTGACATTTCTTGAACACAGTACCTTCCCCACCCTCAAATATTTGAACAAAATTTGGATTCTATTAGTAAGGAGTGTTGAGTAGGAAACCAGCAGTGTCTTAAATATCCCTAAAAAGAGATCAGTATCTAATTGAAGAGATGCAGAAAAGAGAAAACTGCTATAAAATCCTAATAACATTCCTTAAAAGAAGACTACAAAGAATTGTCTATTATTTAAGCTCTCTCTTTTTTCATTTTTTTCCACATCCTGATTCCGTGGCTTTGTATAGTCTTTCATGGTTTATTAAGCATCTCAGAAATCTGCTGTTCCCAAAGTTTATTAATCTTTCCCAAGTCATTTTGTTTGCAGGGCTTTCTAAATATGGAAGTGTAAAATGTTTATTTACTTAACTTCAGGCATTGATTTACTGAATCATAACTTTGCTAACTCTAAATTGGTCTAAAAGATAGTTCAAACTCAAAGCATTTTTCCTTTTTTAGGAAGAGAGTGGTAAAAATAAGAAAACCCATTCTAAGAAGAGGGAAAAAAAATACTCACCCTAGAAATCAGTGCAGAAAAAGGGGAGTTTCTCTTTAAATACCACAGATCATCATCCTGAGAGTGGACCCAGTTATAAAATTTCTTGAATTGTTATGTATGTGTCCAGATATCCCAATTTGGTGTCCTTTGTTTCCTTAGGGAAGCCTCCTTTTCCTATTGTCACACAGCTCTAAGGTTAGTTTGCTTTCTTCTTTCTCCAATCTTTCAAAATTTTGGTAACGAATTTAATAAATCGGAATTGCCACATACAAATGCAGAGTAAGGTTTAATTAGCTTCCATTCCCATGGATATTTTAGCTGAAGAGTAAGTCTTAACATCAAAAGAATGTGTCTCTAAGTTGTAGCATCTCAGTGCCATGCCAGGAAGCCATTGTGAATGTGCTTAGACTGTGTGGAGGGGGCTGCCCCTATTGACCTCACACCGTATATTTTTGTTTGTTTGTTTGTTTACTTGTGAAGCCAGCCTGATTGTCCAGTTTGCTTTGGAATTGATGCATTGAGTCTCCTTCTGAGAAACAAAATGACAAACATTCTTTCATCTTAAAAAAAAAATGTATAAGATAAAAACACTAAAGAGGACAGAATTGTAACATGGAAAAAGTACTGGACTGAATATCGGGGAACAGTGTTCTGAGCCAAACTTTTTCTCTGGTAAATTCTAAGACTACACTAGTATCTTAGCACCTCTGAATGCACGTCCTCATGCTTCAGTTGAAGGATCTAGATGGAATAATCTCGAATGCTCTTCTAATTCTTCTGATTCCTTAACTCATACTTCTTCAGGAACCAGTACTCTGTAGGGAGGAAAAAAATAAGAGGAAACAATGGGACCGAAATGTATGGATCTTTCTAAGTTGTTGATAAATTTGCAAACGGACTGGGGGGACAATCAGAGACCAGTGGAAAACCATGTGTAACCAAAGCAAATGGTATGGTGCCCAGAAGAACCACTCTCATAACCCACTGCCGAGGACAATCAAAGGAGTAGACCTAGGGAAGATGTGGCGAAGGCTGTAGGACCAAGACTGATGACAAAGGATGGAAGGGAAGTGTGCAGTCACACAGGAGACAAACTACGCATACCAGCGTGGTCAGATTAGGCACAGATCTCAGCACGGGCCTGAGCTGGGAAAGAGGCCAGAGAGGGGATAATCACAGGGTCATAGATCAGGGTACGGAGGTGGTAAATTAGGATGGATTCAGAAGAACCTGATGATAAATTTCCTCCTAGACAGGGACACTATGAATTTTATTATCTTATCTGGGATATGCGTAAGAGTAAAAAGAGGGATCATTAATAATGACTCTAGAATAATGGGTGTAACTGGTACTATCTCAGGAAAACTGGGACGATCCCAGGTAAGCTGGGGCTTATGTACCTCTGCTTATTAGGACTGTACTTCTTGTCCCTGTAGATGTGGAAACATCAGAAGCCTAGGTTGAAATCGCAAAGCCTTTATTTAGGTGGTAAAAGCAGAGCCTGCTTTGGATATGGTCTGCTCTAAATTTTAGTTCTCTCTCCATCAGCTCCCTACAGACACAAACATATGATATAGCATGTGTTATGTTGCAGATATTTCCTGTGTGGGATTGCTAATTATACCTAAGGGAACAGCAGACCTCCCTGAGAGTAGAAACATGATGTGAGAATGATAAACTACGGAGCTAGACCTACACATGGAGGGGAGAGATGGAAGAAATCAAGGACTGTAAACAATTCTAAAAATTGTCTTAGAATATACACTGACACTTCCAGATGGGTCTCCTCGCTCCACTTTCCCTGACATTTATGGGCATAGTTCCTGCCTCTGAAGTCTCTGAGGTTTGCTCATGGTGGGCGATGCGTGGCAATTCCCAAAGCACTGATGCTCGCCCTGAGCGCTGGCTCCGTGCTTGGCTCATTCCATGGCCATATTGCAGCCGATGTTCCTCTCTGAACACCGCTCTGAGAGTCAGAGCTCTGATGTTTCCAGAATACCACTCTGAGAGTCAGCCAGTCAGATGGGCAGATGGGACAAGATAAATATGGTTCCTGCTGTCACGGAGCTTGGGTTCTGCAAGGAAGAAGCAGGATTGTAAGATCCTCTGAAGGAGAAGTTCAGAACTTTATGGCAGCTGTAATTAGGTGCTCTCCGCTTAGCCAGGACACCAGATAAACTAGATTACGTACTAATGGTTATACTAATACAACAATAATACCACCGATTGAGACCCTATTATGCATGAAGCACTTGTCAAGGGCTTATGCAAGCATCTTGAATCCTTATGAAAGTCTGTGGTATCAGGAGTAGTATCGCTGTATTACACATAAAGTATGTGTGGCATCGAAAAGGTGATGTGCCTCGCACCACACCCCATGACTGGTAAGTAGCAGAGCTGGGATTGAGACTGGCATCTGCTTGGATCCCGAGCCTGCGTGTTTTCATGGCGCCATGTTTGTTTTTTCTGAACCCTAGTCTCTTCACCTGTGAAATGAGGGTGTGAAATCTAGCTAATGACGGTGAGGGTTGCATGTGATAATGTTTAAAACAAACAAAAGCAGGGCCTTACACACAACCAGATTAGATCTCCCAAGCCTCCTTGAGGTCTACATCTCGGCACTAAAGTATTCTGAACCAAAGTATTCCCTTAACCCCTTTCAAAATGGCTTCTCCATCTTTCAAATTACAGCTCTGATGGAATTTGTACAACCTACCTCTTCTCATCAGCGCCCACGGTTCTTGTCCGAATTCCCAAAGGAACAACAGGAATGAGAAGAATCATCCCACAGATGCCATCAGGTAGGCACTTACTATGTTGTATGTGTTTTGCAAATACAGTTGACTCT
The DNA here is from genome assembly GCA_028534135.1 of Potos flavus. Classification (NCBI taxonomy): domain Eukaryota; kingdom Metazoa; phylum Chordata; class Mammalia; order Carnivora; family Procyonidae; genus Potos; species Potos flavus. Next base: position 125,318,609 of record CM052886.1, on the reverse strand, counting down.
TGAACAATGCAGGGGCTGGCCAGAAATTTGGGAATTACCTGTGACTCCCCCCAAACTTGATTACTAAGAACTTACTGTTGACTAGCAGCCTTACCAATAACATAAACACTTGATAAACACATAGTTTGTGTGTTTCCTCACGTATTATATAATGTACTCTTACAATAAAGTAAGCTGGAAAAAAGAAAATATTGTTGAGAAAACCACAAGGAAGAGAAAATACACTCCCAGGGCTGAGCTATAAAAAACCCATGCATCAGCGGACCCATGTAGTTCAAAGGGTCCTATTGCTCAAGGGTCAGCTGTATTATGTAATTGAATGTAAGCAACCGATGTGACAGGCACTTTGATTATCCATACACAGAGCAGAGAAAACTAGGACACAGAGAGCTTAACGAGCTGTCCACGATTCCACAGTCGGTCAAGGTCAGAACTGGATTCAAATCCACAGTTCATCCCCAGACCACATGTTCTTCATCACTTACTACTGTTGAGATAATTCAAGGATCTTACAATATCCCAAGAGTTTAGAATTTAGTGATACATACAGATTATCCTCCAAGTGAAACAATTAAGGTAGATTGATAGAAAGTTGGAAGAAAAATATTCTTTCCCTCAAACACACACTTACCTAAGACCCAGTCCCATCACAGAAGCCATTTTATATGGAAATAAGAGCTTTGGGGGAATTTAAATTTGCAAGGGGAGGTCAGTAATGAGAATATTTCAGAACAGAAGCAAGCATGAACACTGCCAGCAAGCATGAAAAGCATTTCTCATGTACTAAAATGAGAATATAAAGGAAGCTAGAGCAAACCGGAGTGTTGGAAATGGTAAGGTGATTTGATACCAGCTGGAGGGACCCATTTGGGGAGCGGAAAGGCAATGATGGGTCAAAGGATATTGATTTCCAAAGCCATGAAATCAGCTGGGACACAAGAACTGGCTGGGGACTGAGTGTATAGGGCAAAAAAAAATTATTGTTTTTAGAGTAGTTTTTTTAAAAAAAGAAAATCAGAGGTATAGCAGGCTCTGAATGCACCATCCTGAAAGTCCTGAGGCGGGTGGGGAATGTGCTCACATCTGAACTTGAGGAAGTGCCCGGGAAATCAGGGAAGACAAAGATATTTCATTCTTCGTTACTGGGGAAGTAAGAAAGAGGGGCAAAGGAAAGAACAGATATATTTATAACCTTTTATTACAATAATCTATTCTATGTCAAGTCAGCTGAAATAATACGGAACTATACAAGTTTTCGCAAAGTTTGTCACATTTTAATAAAGTCGGCACATGTCTTCCTTGGCTTCAGGCTTGCAGAGTCCCTCCTTGAGACTGGTAGGCCCTGAGCCCCCAGGCTTCAGAAACTTCCCAGGACTTTTCTGTGCCCTTCCTCTCTCTAGCCTGGTGTGGTGGTGGCTTCCCGGTACAGCTGAATGGTAGTCGCGTCACTTTCCCCGTTCACTCTCAGAAACTCGCCTTCTGTGTCATTGATTCTCTACACCCCCTTGTCTCTGCTACAGCGACAATGTCCTTAGAAGATTCCTTCGTTTACAAGGGGGCGGTGGCATTAGTTTTAATGAACTGCCACAAACTGGGTGGTTTAAAACATTTATTTTCCCACAGTTCAGAATGTCCCAAGCCCGTAAACCCAAATGTCAGCAGGCTCGTTTCTTCCGGGAGGCTCCGAGGGATGATCTGTTCCGTGCTGCTCTCCGAGCTCCTGGTGGCACCTGCAGTCCTTGGTGCTCCCTGGCTTGCAGACCCATCAGTCCAGTCTCTGCCCCCAACTTCACACAACAGTCTTTTCAGTGAGTCTCTGTCTCAACTATCCCTCTCCTTTCTCTTGTAAGGACATCGATCACTGGATTAAGGACCTGCCCTAAATCCAGGATGATCTCACCTTGAGATCCTCAAGAATTATACTTGCAAAGACCTTATTTCCAAAGAAGGTCACACTCCCAGGTACTAGGGGTTAGGACTTGGACATATCTTTTTGGGGCCACTATTCCACCTGCTGTAGGTTTTCTTCTGTTTTTCTGTTTAGACCGTAAGAGGCAGAATGGTCCCCACTCTCACATTCTCAAGTGTCAGCGTCCAATAGAATGTTCTAGGAGGATGGAATTGTTGTCTCTGCACAGTCCAATTCAGCAGCTGTTAGACTGTGTGGCTATTGAGTACTTGAAATGTGGCTAGTGCAACTGAGGAGCTGAATTTTACAATTTATTTCACTTGAAGTCATTTAAAATTAAGACATTGCATTGGACAGAGCTGTTCTTTAAGGAAAAACTGGCAAACACCAGTCACGTTAATTCAGTATAATGAGCGTTATGAGAGTGGGCACCTTTCAGGAAAGTGGAGTCAGTGACAGTCACAAAAACAATGACATGGGAATGGGGCTTTGTAGGACTGGAGAGCAGCTTTCAGATATCAAAATAACATGCGTGGAGGTGCAGAGGAGAAAAGGGAATGCCTGACAGCATCTCGAGCACAGGGGCTGGGGGTAAGTGAGGCTTCCAAGGTGACTTGTAGATAACTCAGTCATCCTGCTGGACGGTGTGACTCACGTCCACCTGCATAAAAGAGGGGAGTGAAACATTCTAACTTTTTTAAATTTATGTTTTCCGGCTTTATTGAGGTATAATTGACAAATATTGTATACGTTTAAGGAGTCCTGCTTGATGATTTAATATATATGTCCATTGTGAAATGATTCCCGCAACTGAGTTCATCAACCTATCCATCACTTCGCATCCTTGCCATTTCGTGTGTGTGTGTGGCCAGAACACATAAGATCTACTGTCTTAGCAAATTCCAAATAGTCAACCCAATATTAACTATACTCACCATGCTTGACAGCATATCCTCTATAATTTAATCATCCCATGTAACTGACATTTTGTATCCTTTGACTGCATTTCCCCTATTCCCAGCCCCTGGTACCCGCCATTCTACTTTCTGCTTTTATGACTATGCCTATCTTAGATTGCACATATAAGTAAGATCATACTTTTAAAACATAGGGAGCACCTGGGTGGTTCTGTCGGTTAAGCATCTGACTCTTGATTTCCACTCAGGCCATGAGCTCAGGGTCCTAAGAGCCAGCCCTGCATTGGGCTCCGTGCTCAGTGGCAAGTCTGTCCATCCCTCTCCCCACCACCCCCTGCTTGTGTGCTCTCTCTCTCCCTCTCTCTCTCTAAAATAAATGAATAAAATCTTTTAAAAATAAAATAAAACATAACCTTACCTGGAAGCAGAATGGAAATTGGGTTGGAGCAGGGGAGCCCAGAACAAAGTTTCCTTTTCCAGGACCCTATTAATATACATACGATGTGCACCAACCCACACGTAACCCAAATCTGAGAGTTCAGGAAACCATGCTGAGCTCATGCACGAGAATTACATCCATGTTTCAGTTCTGTTTCTGCAAGCTAGTTAGTAAAGGCATTGCGTGGAAGCCTTTTAAAAAATCTCTTTGCTAATTTCCAAGGCAATGGAGGTATTACAGGCAATAGGTAAAAAAAGAAATAAAAAGACCCCCTGTGGTAGTTCACTTTCTACCCAGAATCACTTTGAGAGATGGCAAAGCTGTCCATCTTTCCGTTGTAGGCCCTTTAGATTTGGTGACAGTAGTAATTCTTCTTGTAATTCTTGACTAATGCATTAGCATTCACGTTAATTTCTGCCGTTAGGTCTACCGCACACCGTGACGGTTTCTACTCTGTAATTGTAGGGATCTTCATTGATCTAAAAGAATATTATGACACCGTGAGCTTACAGGGGAGACAATTCATGACTGACACAATAAAGGCTTAAATTATCCTGCTTTCGATGATGAGAGATACAGAGCGGCAATTTTTTTTTTTTTAACTTTTGCAAAATTAGGATTTAGCAGCGGGTAAGAAAATTTCTTGTATAATGAAAGTGGAGGGCGTTCAGACACAACCAACTCCAGGCCTGCCTTGAGGAAACCTTTTATTTCAGGAAGAGATTAAAATTTCAAAGCTGTTTTCTGGTGGCATTTTTATTGATAAACCTGCATTTAAAGCAGAGCTTTAAAAAATGCATGAGATGCACACAGCCAGATCATACCATGTTAGAAGCAGCTGCCTAGAGCCTGAAGCTCACAGCATTTTACATACTGCTCCGGACAGTCTCCAAGATGTGTTTTGACATATGTTAAATTTTTTACACTCAGCTGTACTTGATGAGAAAGAGTTGACCCGGGTGGAGGGGTCGGGGGGTGGGGGAGGTAGGTTTCCCTTTTTTATTAAGTAAGTAAAGACTGTTTTTATTTTATTTTATTTTATTTCATTTTTATTTTTTACTGTCCAAAGGAAAGGCATAGAATTAAATTTAGACAAAACAGAAAAAATAAAAGGACTTCTCTCTGGTATCTTCCCTTCATATATATAAGCTATCGTCCATATGGTTCTCATAGATGACTTGCTATGTACATCATCTTAAAAATTTATACTTGCTTTATTTTTATCAATGGGAACACTGAAGCCCAGAAAGGTAGTGACTCGTTCAAGTTCTCTGATGCTTGGTGGTGATCTATGAAAAAAAAAAAAAAGGCCTTATTTTCCTCTTTTCTGGTCCAGTACTTTTTTTTTTGGTAATATCGTGCTGAAATCAATCAATCAATACATATTTAATATCTACTCAGTGCCTCTCGTTGTGCTATACATCAGAAATGGTTCTGGCACCAGAAGTTTACAATTCTTTAGATGACTAGCACACATGAAATTATTCTCCACACCACCAACCATCTGGGAAATGCAAATCAAAGCCACAGTGGGCTATCACCTCATACCTGTCACAATGGCTGTCATCAAGAGGACAAGAGATACAAGTGTTGGGGAGGATGGGGAGAAAAGGGACCCCTTATGCACTGTTAGTGTAATGAGAGTGGGTACAGCCACTATGGAAAAGAGTATAGAGTTTCCTCAAAAAATTCAAAATAGAGGGGTGCCTGGGGGGGCTCAGTCGGTGAAGCCTCTGCCTTCGGCTCAGGCTCTCTGCTCAGCGGGGAGCCTGCTTCTCCCTCTCTCTCTGCCTGCCTCTGTGCCTACTTGTGATTTCTCTCTCTCTCTGTCAAATAAATAAATAAAATCTTAAAAAAAAATTCAAAATAGAACTACTATATGATCTAGCAATCCAACTTCTGAGTGTGTATCTAAAAGAAATAAAAACAGAATATTGAAGAGGTATTTGCACTCCCATGTTTATTATGGCCTTATTCAGAATAGCCAAGATGTGGAAACAATCTAAGTGTCCACATACACATGAGTGTGCATATACACACAAAGGAATATCGTTTAGCCCTAAGAAAGAAGGAAACCCTGCCATTTGCAACCACGTGGATGGACCTCGAGGGCGTTATGCCAAGTGAGATAAATCAGACTGAGAAAGACAAATACTATATGATATTACTTACATGTGGAATCTAAAAAGCCCAAACCCTGAGAAATAGACAGTAGAGGTTACCAGGGGCTAAGGCTAGTTGATAACTAAGTTCTGGAGATCGAATGTACAGCATAGTGATTATAATTAGCGACACTGTATTATAACTGTGAAGTTGCTAAGAGACTCGATCTTAATTGTTCTCACTACAAAAAATAAGTGACAATTAAGTGATGTGATAGAGGTATTAGCTAACTCTATGGTGGTAATTACATTGCAATACGTATATGTATCAAATCAACACATTGTACCCCTGAAACTTACACAATGTTATTTTTTAATTACATCTCAATTTTAAAAATGGGGGCTCTAGATATGCATCAGAGAGCAGTTTACTCCATGTTGGGAGAATGGAATGATTGCCATCCGAGAAACATGATAATACAGGGGGGATAGGGAATACAGAAGCCAGTCCTATGTAACAGACTCTGGGAAAGGCAAGTCAGCTAAGGCACAATATCTCAGCTATATAAATAATGCATTGATAACTTGAAACAAGGTCTTCTCGGAAACACCTATGCATTTCCGCTTGGGGATATGTGATTCTGTTTAACCTCTCCCATTACTTACTAACTCAAGTGGAATTTGTTTCAAATTAATGACATGTAGGGATTTCAGTGGTTTGTTGGTCCACTTTCTCTCTCCTCCTGAGAGAACATATGGAAATGAGGAGCAGTGTCTCTTACCTATGTGGCTATTGTGACCTCCCCTTATGGACACACTTCCTCAGAATATAGGCTTGAGAAACCTTGTTGAATTTCACATATCCTCCACACTGTCAGAGGAGGACTCTCTAATTGACAGGGTATCTCTAAGAATAGTTGCCCTTTTGCCATTCCAGAAACACTTCGTTCTCCAGAGAGAAGGTCAAAAATATTCTCCCTCACTAGCGAATAGGTTTTGTGTTGACAGCTCCTGATGCCAGTGGAGATCCTTTAGTTTCTATCAAACTCTGAATATTTTAAAACATAACTTAAGGTGGACACTCTATATACCCCAGAGAAGCATACTCAGGGAAAAACTGAATATTCTAAGCAATGCTGTATACTTGCTCTCAAGTCCTATCCCATGACAAGGACTTCATTTCCAAAGTGATCAGTTTCATTGAAATTTTGTATTGTCCACAGCCCATACCTTGTATCAGTTTTCCAAGAATGGAGTGTAGGAGTTTTCTGCTTTATGTTTGAGGAGTTCACTTTTTACCCTGTATTATGCATGCAGAGATTTTAAAACAAAATTTTAACTTTTATTAACTTTTTATGACAATGATCCATGATCACTTTATTAGCCAATACACAAAAAGAACAATAAATGTACCCCAATTTCACACTAGGTATTTTTAAATTACTTTTCTACTTGTATTTGTAAAACTGACATTATATTCTAGAATCATAATTCCTATAATCCTTTAGTGCATATTCTATGGTTAGAAGGATTAATGTTCTCTCCCCCACCACCCCCCTGCTTCTTGATTTCTGTGTCCTTTATTTCTGATTTAGCAATCGTTTGGATGAATTTCATCACCTTCCCTCTCCCAAAAGGCTTCTGTATGCTATTTTCCCTGAGATTTTTCTTATTTGAGAAAGTTTTCCCTTTGCCTTTCTGCACTTGGAGTGATGACTGTTAGATCGATGGCTTGGGAGAGCCTGGTCTTCAAAGATGGAATGTTGCTGTGTATGGTCTCACAGATTAGCCTCTCACTAATATGTCCCACGATATGAATCATATCAGCTGAACTATATGGTTTCTATTTTTATTGAGAATATCTTTCCTGGAAGCATCAGTGATCCTTTTGATGTGGCCTGGTTACTCTCCGGGACCACAGCAGAGTATCACCTGGAGATTTCTTTTGCTGTCATCCTTCACCATAATTCAACATAATTCTGTGTTAGTGTCTCTAACTAATGACTCTCATATCATCCTCTTCAGTGGTTTATTCCTGTATTTGGCCATTCCCATTTTGCAGTTGTCTTGCTGGGTGACCAAGATTATGTAATAAGCAGAGGACCCCCCGGTGCCTGTCTTTTGGGTCATCCAGCTCCAGTTCCCCTGTTGTCTTCACACCTGGTGTCCAATGCTCATTCATTCTACACTCCCCCATCGTTCCTGACCTCGATAGCTTCTTCTCTTTTTTCCTTATTTGATGCTCTCTCTTTTTGTTATTTTTCCATTTTATACTAGTTTTGGTCTACTCCCTAATTTTGGTGGAGTTTTCTTGGTTTCAGTAGTGATTCAGATTCTTGATCATTAATCTGTGACTTCTTTAAAACTTTATAGTCTCTATTCCCTTTGATTCCTGGCATTACAAAGGCTAGCGATAATGTGCTATTGGTGAACAAAGCTCTTGAATGATTTTTCCTCCTTATTTTTTTTTTTTCTGTTGTTCTCTCTGAAGAATTGTTATTGTTCAGATATTAGACCTTCTGGACTAATTACCCAGTTTTCTTAATTGTGTCCTCTTTTTTTTTTCCTTTTACTGTATTTTGGGAAGAGTTTCTCAATCCTACTCTCCAAACTTTCTGTAATTGAAAGGTATTTTTAAAATAATCACTGACATGTTTAAGTTTCTGAGGACTTTATTTACCTCTCATTCCTGTGTCATTTTATTCCATTCTTGTTTCATGAATGAAATTTTTCTTCTACCTCTCCAAAGATATAAATAATGGATTTTAATTTTGTTCCTTTCTGTATATGTCTCTTCTCTACAAATCATTCTTTTTTTCTTTTGTTTTCTTGTTTGAGTCCCTGTTCTACCTATAAGAAGCTCTCTTCAAGAGTTTGGAAATTCTCAGTTTTGAGCCTCATGATTAAGGTGTGTGTGTGGCTAAAAGGCTAATTAGAGGTTTTGTGGACATAGGGGACTTGTTAAACTGAGTTTTACTATATGATAACTTGTTAGGCTATTTATTGAACTTAAGTTCAGAATATTTAGATCTTTTCTGTAGGGATGATTGGTTTCCTTAATGAGAACTCTTCCAGTCTTCTGTCTTGAAGGTGAGTGTCTGGGTCTAGGATATTAGGACACAATAGAGTCTTCTAGGTTCCTGCAACTTTTAAGGGTTTTAGAATATTCATTGGACTTTTTAACATGCTTGGATATTTAGCGCACATCAACATGTTTTCTAGTTTTCAATAATTATTACCATTTTCCACTTCTTGTATTCTCACCTTCCTTCAGTGCTTATGTTAAAGGAATATCTTTATTACAGTTCTAATTATGGTTGCAATACAATTGATTTTTAGAATGATGTGAACTTACTTGTATATATCCAATCTAATATCTTACCTTGAAGACTACCATGTTATTTTAATTTTACTGATATCCCTTTGTCCTTTAAACTTGCTGAAATTATCTCAAGTCTTTTCTTAATTCCACTGAATTAATTTTCAACTGACTCTGTTTTATTGCATGTCCTTTGCAATCTATTCAACAATAGCCACATTAGTTAGCACACCAGATGTAATACAGAAGATAGTATTTTTACTCTCATTTCAGAGATGAGAAATGAAATCTCCCAGAGGCTATGTAATTTGCCGAACATTGCAGTTAGTAAGGGGAAGAGTTAGGTTTCAAATTCAGGAAATGTTATTCTATACATGCGCTAATAGCCCATATAGTATCCTAGCTCAGTGATGTTATTATACTTCCTTATTTATAACCTGAAAAATTCCCATTCTATAAATTTATCATTTTATTAATTGAAATTACTTCAGTTGAATTTCTGTTCTTATTATGTTCTTCAATACTATAAAACACTGCTGGGACTTTGTCTTCTGTTTCTTGCTTTAATTGGCTTCCATATCAGATTTTTTCACTTCGTAGGAAGCTATGCCACCTTATTCATTACTATATTCATTATTACTACTTCAAAATGGTATTCTTTTACAATTAACATCAATTTCCCCCCAGTATACCCATGCTTAATGTAAGCAAAGTTAATAGCTCTGATATGGTGTGGGTGACAGATGTTAGTTTATCCTCAGCTTGAATATTGTATCTTTCTCTTTGAACTATCATTTAAGAGATGGGTAAGGCTTTTCCTTAAGTTTTCTTTAGTCAGTAGAAAGATTCCTTGATGGGACACTTGAATGAGCTTTTCTGTTCTCCACTACTTTTTAAATGAACTACCCAATATACCTATAAAGTCCTTCTCAACTTGGTCTTCTAGCCAGTACCATACCCTGAAAGATCTTTGAGGCCCTTGTCTATGCTGAAGTCCCGGAGTGGTTTGATGGACTTCTAAAAAAAAACAAAAAAACAAAAAAACAAAAACAAAAACAAAAACAATTTAATGCAACCATGCCAAAAGCTGTTGTAAACATACCACCTCAGACCACCTTTCATTTTCAGAATATGCATGAATTCTCAAGATGTTGTCCACTTAGATTTTTTCTCTGCACCTTTTCTAGGGTAGAGATCATAGAGAGGTAAGATTGAGAGATTAGGAATTTGGCCACAAATTCATCTCTTTCTAGTCAGGGGCATGTTCATTGCAGTTTATAGCTCGAGACTATAAACTATTTTCTCATTAGGTTAAGCTAGTAAATTTTGGGTGGCTTTTTAAAAAAGTATTTGGAATTGTTTAATTATAGAGTGGAGCAGAGGCATTCTGTAATTCAGTTTTTCTCCACTACTTCATTTTAATTATATTCGTATTCACCTTCAAAATCTAGTGGAAATAGGGGTCAGAAAGTCAAACTGATTTCAAAAAAAATAGAGATTAGAGGTGATTTCAGTATAAATGGGTTGGGGAAATTTTTGTTCCTGCTGGGAGATAAGAGAAATAGGGAACGTTTTCTTTATCTTTCATCCATTGATAGGCATTTCCATACCGTAGACAATTCCTCAGTAATTGTAAATAAATACTGGTATGAACATGGAAGGACAAATATCTCTTTGGGATAATGATTTCATTTCCTTTAAATATATACCCAGAAGTGGGACTGATGGATTACATGTTAGTTCTGTTTTTGATTTTTTGAGGAATGTCCACACCGTTTTCCATAGTGACTGAACCAATTTACATTTCCATCAACAGTGTACAGAAGTTCTCTTTTCTCTGCCTCATTACCAGTGTTTATTATCTCTCTTTCTTTCTCTCTTTCTTTTTTTTTAATAAGACTCATTCTAACAGGTGTGATGTGCTATCTCATTGTGGTTTTGGTTTGCATTTCCTTGATGATTAGAAATGTTGAGCACTTTTTCATGTATCTGTTGACCATCTGTATGTCTTTGGAAAAATGTCAATGTACGTTCTTTGTTCATTCTTTAAATTGGGTTGTTTTTCTGCTATTGAGTTGCATAAGTTTCTTACATATTGTGGATATTAACTCCTTCTTATCAGACATGTGGTTATCTTCTTGTAATTGATTTCTAGTTTCATACCATTGTGTTTGCAAAAGATGCTTGCTAGGATTTCAATCTTCTTAAATTTGTTAAGACTTTTTTTTGTGACCTCACACAATTTATCCTGGAAAGTGTCCCATGTGCACTTGAGAAAAATGTGTATTCTGCTTCTGTTAGATGGAATGTTCTGTATGTGACTGTTAGGTCAATTTGGTCTATAGTATTGTTTAAATCCACTGTTTCCTCATTGATTTTCTGTCTGGGTGATCTATCCATTGTTGGAAGTAGGGCATTGATGTTCCCTGCTATTATTGTATTGTTGGTTGTTTTTTTCTTTCAGATCTGTTAGTATTTGCTTTATACATTTAGGCATTCCTATGTTGGGTGCATAAATACTTATAATTGTTTCATCTTCTTATTGACTCCTTTATCATTATTGAATAACCTTCTTTGTTTTTTGTTACAACCTTTAGCTTAAAGTCTATTTTGTCTAATATCAGAATGGCTATCCTTGCTTTAGTTTTGATTTCCTTTTGCATGGCATATCTTTTTATAGTCAATCACTTTCAGTTTATGTGGTGTCAAAGCTGAGCTGATTGCCTTGTAGGCAACACGTAACTGCATCTTGGTTTTTTCTTTTGTTTTTTTTATACATTCTGCCACTCTGTTTATTTGATTGAAGAATTTAGTCCATTTATATTTGAAGTTATTATTGGTAGGTTGGGACTTTCTATCATTTCTGTCATTTTGCTAATTTGTGCTTGTTCTGTAATTCCTTTGTTCCTTTCTCTCTCTTTTAGTCTCAGTGTTTATAATTTGATGATTTCCTGTGGTGTGATGCATTACTTTCTTTATCTTTTATGTATCTACTTTAGGCTTTTATTTTAAGGTTACCATGAACTTACATAAAACATATTTATAACAATCTATTTTAGGTTGATTATCACTTAACTTTGAACACATAAAACAGCTTCCCCATTCCCCCCACATTTTATGCTTTTGATGTCACAATTTGCATCTTTTTACATTGTGTATCCATTAACAAATTACTGTAGTTATAATTATTTTTAATATTTTTGCTTTTATCTTCATACTAGAGTTATGGGTGATTTACTCACCACCATTACAACATTGGAATATTCTGAATTTAACTATGTATTTACCTTTACCACTGAGCTTTATTCTTTCACATGTATTTGTGTTACTAATTAACATCTTTTCATTTCAGCTTAAAGACCTTCCTTTAACATTTCTTATAAAACTGCCCTGCTGCATCAGCCTTGATTGTCTGAAAAACTCTTTACCTCTACTTCAATTCTGAAGGACAGCTTTGCTGGGTAGATTATTATTTTGCAGAGTTTTTTGTTTTGTTTTTATCTTTTAGCACTCTGAATATATCATGCCAATCCCTTCTACTCTGCAAGGTTTCTGATGAAAAATATGCTGACAGTGTTATAGTGACTCCCTTGTACATAACAAGTTGTTCTTCTTTTGCTGCTATTAATATTATCTCCTTGTCTTTAATTTTTTTCCCTTGTCTTTAATTTTTGACAATTTGATTATGATGCATCTCAGTGTAAGTCTCTTTGGACTCCTCTATTTAGTGTCTGTTACACTTCCTGGATTGGGATATCTGTTTCTTTCCTCAGGTTAGGGCATTTTCAGCCATTACTTCTTTGAGTAACCTTTCTGCCCCTTTCTCTCTTTGCCTTCTGGGACTCCCAATAATGCATATATTGATTCATTGGATGATGACCCATTAGTCCCTTAAGCTGTCTTGACTATTTTTCTATTATTTTTTTTCTTTTGGCATCTCTGAATCTAACTCCCCTGTCCTTGAATTCTCTGATCCTTTGTTTGATCTAGTTTGTTGTTGATTCTTTTTTTTTTTTAAGATTTTATTTATTTATTTGACAGACAGAGATCACAAGTAGGCAGAGAGGCAGGCAGAGAGAGAGAAGGGGGGAAGCAGGCTCCCTGCTGAGCAGAGAGCCCGATGTGGGGCTCGATCCCAGGACCCTGAGATCATGACCTGAGCTGAAGGCAGAGGCTTAACCCACTGAGCCACCCAGGTGCCCCTGTTGTTGATTCTTATATTGAATTTTACAGTTCCGTTATTGTATTCTTCAGCTCTATGATTTTTGTTTGGAACTTAAAAAATATTTTCTATCTCCTTATGGAAATTCTCATTTGTTCATGTATTGCTTTTCTGGCCATTATTTTGAACTCTATGAGATAAATCACTTATCTCCATTTCATTGAGATCTGTTCTTGGAGTTTCATCATGTTCTTTTGGAACAAGTTCTTTTGGAACATATTCCTCTGTTTCTTCATTTTCCTTGATGCTGTATTAGTTTCTGTGCATTAGATAAAAGAGATGCCTCTCCCAGTCTTGATGGAGAGGTCTTGTGTAGGAGACAAGCCCCACCAGCTAGTCAGCCCAAGCTCGTAGTTGTCTCTCAAACTTTTGTGATTGTCCAAGCTGCCTTCTTTGTTCTCAGTGGCCCTGTAGCGGAGGGTGTGCCAAAACACATCAGTGTCCAAAAGGGGAGCATTACAGTCAGCACCTAGATGCAGGCTGATTAGATGCTGGACCCTGAGGCAGCAGCTGGAAAAGTATGTAGTTAAGTCTCTTCTAGTGAGAAACTGACAGATGGCCATTTTTGTGTGCTTGCTTTGTGTTGGCCCAAGTTTATAGCAGCAGGGGTGCTTAGTGTGCCCATTAAGAACTGTGTGTGTGTTTGTTTGTTTGCTCCAGTTTTGTGGGACTTATGAATGCAAGCCCCATTGGCTATTGGAGCCTAGCAGTACAGGGCCCCATCTCTCAGATGACTAACACAAAAGTTGTAGCTGTGGTACCATGTGTGCGTACTAGCTCCTTCAATGGAATTACTGGTAACTTGATTTTATTATTGGAGTAGACTGGAGGGAGAAGTCATGAGAGGTGTCTGCTAACTTCCTTGGTCTCTGGGAAAAACCACAGCTGCCCTTAGAGACTTGCTAATTTAGAAGCCTGGCCCTTGGGCAGAAACTTTGAAGTATGCAGATAAGCCTCTTTTAGTGAAAGTTGAGAGATGGAGATTTTCCCAGCTCCCTTGCTGCTGAGCCCTGAGGGATAGTGGCTGTGAACGCTCATGCACCTGCTAAGAAATGCTTCTTTGTTTGCTACGGCCTGCCAGTCTCACAGACCCAAGTCCTGTTGACTTGCAGAGCTAAGTGTTTTAAGATACCATCTCTTCCTTGGAAGGTTTAAAATTTGGACTGCTACATGGTATTCAAATCCCTCACTCCTCAGGGAGAAACTGGGAGTTGGGGGTCCCTTTCTGACTGTATGGCACTGTGTGGAAGGTGGGGTTTATGATAAAAATGCGTCTCGGTCTTTCTTACCCATTTTGATGTGGGCATTTTCTCATTCATTTAATGTGTAGGAGTGACTCGGCTAGTTTCTAAATCTCTTTCAGAAGGAATGGCCTCATGTGTAGCTGTACAGTCATTGATTCCAAGGGAGGAGATGAGCTCAGGAGACTCCTCTGTTGCCATCTTGGTTGACTTGGAATGTCGTGTAATTCTGCTCATTCACTCACAAGAAACATTGCTAAAACAGGTGTTAAGACAGGTGCTAAGACAGGTGCTAAGACAGGCATCAAAAGTATGAACTTTTTTTTTTACCCCAGAAACTATTTTTTAATTATTCTTTTCTGCACTCAGAAATATGCATTATCTTCTTACTGTACTAATAGAGTAACTTGTCATATTGTTCATAGGAAAATTTTTTCAATATCCATGCAGGTTATGGTCTCCTTTGGATCATGTATCTGTTATAACTATCTATTTTAATATTATCTCAATGTTCAAATATGTGGTCATTACCATTTGCTTAATGATCCTGAGATGTCCAATTATTAGTTTTTGGCTACACTGAGGAATATTTACAAAAGTAGCTATCTTAATCGCCAAGCACTGAGCTCTTTAAATGTGTCTTGAGTGGTCCTAGTAACACCAGTAGGCCAGTTTTTTACCCCAGTTTTAAGCAGAAAATTTGAGACTCAGAGAAGATAGGCCTTATGCTTAACTTTTTGTTGTTGATAAGGAGTTGAGTGAAATTTAAAAACAAGTCTGCTTTTCTCAAGAGTTCATATATACTCTTTCCCCTATACTGGGAGGCATTATGCTAAAAAAAAAAAAAAAAAATTACACTCACCGTAAACACTTTAATAAAGAAATGAGTTGCCAACATTATTCTTTAATCTTAGGCTTTGTATACTTCCTTTCAACATTAAAACAAAATTAAATAAAATAAATAAAATAAAATGGAAATATTCAGTGGCATCCGAACTCCTAAATAACATTGTAAAAGAGATATAAAAGTTTGACACTTGACTTATATCTCTCATTCGTGAATTTCTAAATATTATTTTGAAGCCTGCTATCCTTAGATACACATTTATTTCCTTCAGTCAATACCTACTACATTTTAAAGACAAGGCAATGGTAGCTAGACTATGATTTTTCTCATTTATTGTGAATTTCTGCTGTTTCATTAACTAGTGCTTTATTGTGTCAGGGAAAATATATTTTCTTTCTTTCTTTCTTTCTTTCTTTCTTTCTTTCTTTCTTTCTTTCTTTCTCTCTCTCTCTCTCTCTCTTTCTCTTTCTTTCTTTCTTTTTTTATTTTGAAAGAGAGAGGGAGAGCACAAGCACGGGAGGAGGGGCAGAGGGAGAGGGAGAGAGAGAATCCCAAACAGGCTCCACAACCAGCGTAGAGCTCAACATGGGGCTTGATCTCACAACCCTGAGATCATGACTTGAGAGGAAATCAAGAGTCAGACACTTAACTGACTGAGCCACTTAGGGGCCCCAGGAAAATACATTTTAAGGAATGTAACTCAATACTATATTACATTTGGTTTTTGTCACCCTAGCTACTCAGGTACTTTATTTGTTTAATAGCTTATTTCTTTTTTTTTTTAATTGTGGTAAAATACACATGACATAAAATTTACCATATAAGCCATATTTAAAGTGTACACTTTAGTGACATTAAGTATATTCACATTCTTGTGCTATTATCACTACCATCTGTTCTCAGAACTCTTTTCATGTTTCAGAATGGAAACTCTGTACCTATTAAATGATAACTCCCCATTCCCTTCTCAATCCAGACCCTGGGAACCACCGTTTCATTTCCTGTAGGCATGAGTTTGGCTACTGTAGGTGTTTCATACATGTGGGTTCATACAGTATTTCTTCTTTTGTAACTGTCTTATTTCACTTCACATGTGTCCTTAAGGTTCATCCATGTTTTAGTGTACATTAAAATTTCTTCCCTTTTTAAAACTGAAAGTATTCCATTGTATGTCTATATCACATTTTGTTTATTCATTCATCTATCTATGGGCACTTGGTTACTTTTATCTTTTGGAAATTGTGAATAATGCTACCATGAACATGGGTGTACAAATATTTCTTTAATTGGCTGATTTCAATTTTTAGGGGAATATACCTAGAAGTAGAATTGTTAGATCATATGGTAGTTCAATTTCAATTTTTTGTGGGACCACCATACTCTTTTCCCTGATGGCTGCATTTTACATTCCCACCAGTGGTACATAAGAGTTCCAATTTCTCCACATCTTTGCCAACACTTGTTATTTTCTGGTTTTTGTTTTTTATAGTAACCATACTAATGGGTGTGAGGTAGTTAATAGCCTCTTTCTTTTCCCTGGATCTCACTTTTTCTATTTGTCAACATAATATGTTTTGTAATATGCTTCTTCTTTGTCACTCATGGTATTTGTACTGGTGAGTCTATTTGTGGCATATAACAGGCTTTAAAATTTAGAGATTTGGTGCTATGTCATATGATCAGTTGGTAGTAAGTTCATCCAGTCAAAGAAGGACCTGGGTTACAGAACATTTAAGAATACGTGTACTTCCATTACATTCAAGAACATCAAATATATTATAAAATACATAACAGAAAGAATTATTAATTCTATGGAATTTTATTAATTTTGTGAACATACAGATATCCCTTTAATTAATATATTGATTGAATGCAAATGTTACAGCTAAAATTTTCTCTTTAAATATAATTTTACTTGCAAAGATGACACGAATTTATTCAAAAATAAGAAAATTCTAGAAAGCAATGCAAAGGAAGTAATTCCACCATTAAGATATAACCATTTTCATTTTTGACCATTTTGATAACACTTTTCGTCTTCCCTGTATACATACACTCAGTTATATTTATGATATATATGCACTTTTATATGCTGGTTTGTTCACAAAGTACTATATCAAGAATATTTTCTTTGATGGCTGCATAATATTCATATATATCTCACATCTTCTTTATCTGTTCATCTGTTGATGGACATCTAGGTTCTTTCCATAGTTTGGCTATTGTGGACATTGCTGCTATAAACATAGGGGTGCACGTGCCCCTTCGGATCACTACATTTGTATCTTTAGGGTAAATATCCACTAGTGCAGTTTCTGGGTCGTAGGGTAGCTCTATTTTCAACTTTTTGAGGAACCTCCATACTGTTTTCCAGAGTGGCTGCACCAGTTTGCATTCCCACGAACAGTTTAGGAGGGTTCCCCTTTCTCCACATCCTCGCCAACATCTGTCGTTTCCTGACTTGTTAATTTTAGCCATGCTGACTGGTGTGAGGTGGTATCTCATGCCATTTGCAATGACGTTGATAGAACTAGAAGGTATTATGCTAAGCGAAATAAGTCAATCAGGGAAAGACAATTATCATATGATCTCACTGATATGTGGAATTTGAGAAACAAGACAGAGGATCATAGAGGAAGGAAGGGAAAAATGAAACAAGATGAAACCAGAGAGGGAGATAAACCATAAGAGACTCGTAATCTCAGGAAACAAACTGAGGGTTGCTGGAGGGGAGGGTGGTGGGAGGGATGGGGTAATTGGGTGATGGGCATTGGGAAGAGCATGTGCTATGGTGAGCGCTGTGAATTGTGTAAGACCGATGAATCACAGACCTGTACCCTTGAAACAAATAATACATTACATATTAATAAAGAAAAAAGAAAAGAAAATCATAAGGAAGAGAAAATTAAAGAAAGAAAGCTCATGTTTATGAAATTACTATAATAAAGTATGAGAAAGAATTATCATTTGGAATTACCCATATACTGGGGCGTTAAGATAAACATAATTTAGGGGCACCTGGGTGGCTCAGTTGGTTAAGCGTCTGCCTTTGGCTCAGGTCATTATCCCGAGGTCCTGGGATTGAACCCTGCATGGTGCTCCCTGCTCAGTAGAGAGTCTGCTTTTCCCTCTACTCCTCCCCCTTCCCCTGCTCATGCTCTCCTTCTCTCTCTCTTTCTCTCTCTCTCAAATAAATAAATAAATAAAATCTTTAAAAATATATAAACATAATTATTTCGGTTCCTTATTGAAAAATGCAGATTTTAGTAGCTGGAAAATTTGTATTTAATCATGGGTGTTGCAGTCCCCTCCCCCACAGTTAATAAAGTGTTTAAACAAACAAAAAATATGTAATCTTGTCCTATCCAACTTTCTAAATAATCACTGAAAAAATATTTTTTTCAGAATAATTATGTACTCTCTGATCAATGCAGAATAAGTAATCATCTCCCTATGGTTTCACAATTAGGTTTTAAAATTTTTACTATTGTTAATAATAGTGTGATTATTTTATTAATATTTACCTCTATATACCCCCAAATAATTACATTCTAGAGGTCAAATTAGTTGGCCAACAGAAACTATTAATTCATATTACCATATATTAAACTACTATAGAAACCCCAAGTCCTGGATTGGTGTGGTTGTAAGATTCAGGTTAGCCATTTTGCAAACATACTGCATTCTTGCATATTCCTTACCTCTCATCAAAAGGCTTTATGTATTTGTTTATGTGACCCTAACTACTAGGTCAAAGATATCTCAGGTTGCTCATCTATTAAAAAAAGACAAGGTGAGGAGGAGGAGTGATAGATTATATATTTCCAAGATCTCAACTACCCTGACATTTTTACTTAATAAATTATGGAATTGGTAGGTAACTATAGTATTATTTGCTGATTTTGACTTGTTACTGTCAAAATCTAGGGACTCTTTAAATAGTTTTGCAGAATGAAAGTCTGCATAGCTGTACCACTGAGCATTTAATTTTCTTACTGTCCAGAAACCTATTAAGAATTTTAAAGTACTTTCAATTGTTCATTTAATTTTTAGTAAAATGGATATATTTTAATTTACCTTACTCCAGAATCAAAGTGGTTGGATATATAGAGAAAATGTGCTTAAATAAAAATTACAAATATTTTCCCCATTCCTTTTATAGTATAAATATTGAACTCTGATTCTCTTATTTTTTTAGTACTTAGTGGAATTATGAATCTAAGGAACATGATTTGCTACCATGTTTTCTGTGTAATATTAAGAAACCCTTAATATTAAGACTACTCAACTTTATTCTTACTATATCAACTTATCAGTCTTGATTTTTTCTTATATACACATTTGTAAAAACATATTGCTCCCTACAGTGAATCTATTTTAGACATACCCAGCTTGAGGGGAAGGCACCATTTGGAATACTGACTTAAAGACTTTATTGCTGGCAAGAACATTCGACTTGTTTACCTAGTAATACAGCTTAAGATAAGAAGAGAATTCGGTTATACTCCAAAGAATTAAATACCTAAGCCTGTAGCTTAAAATACATTATCGAATGTATTTAATAAAAAACTTAAAAACACACTATTGTGGGATATTTTTCAAACCTGCTACTTATTGTATGGTGAAATTTTCCTTATTTGTTTTCCTAAAGAAGATTCTTAAAATCATAAAAATTATGTTTTCAGAGGATTTTAGAGTCTGTTGTAACACCCTGCTCTTCAGCTCTTGTTTGTATGTTCACATAAACTGTTTTCTCAGCATTTTTTCCCCTCTATATATTCTCTAAAAGGGGGATCTTTGGGTGCAGTTGGTTTAGTATAAAATAGACTATATATTAATAAACAAGGCTTTGTTTGATGTGGGAAGCTGTGCATTATCCCACAGCTGCCTAATAGTGAAACCCCCCCAAAAAAAGAAAGAAAAAATAAATATGTGTGTGTGTGTGTGTGTGTGTGTGTGTGTGTGTGTGTGTAAAAGATAGAAAACTATTTGAACTTGACTGATAGCAAAAGACTTACCAGGAAAAATGGCTTCTCTATTGGGAACAAAATTGTTCCATAACTTTTAATTTTGGGAGCCCCGGTCAGAGAAGTGTTTTGGAATCTTTCAAATTTAGCTCAGTTTGATTCAGGAAACAGACTGTGGATGGGAGTCAGTAAGATACAGATGTGTAAAATAGCTTTGCTCTTTAGAAACTTCAGGCACAGGGTGTGGGTAGGAAGCAGTTGGAGTGTTTTCCATACATTGAGAAAACTGCAAGGAAAAGCATGGAGTGACGAACCAGTACAGAGAAACAGGGTGGGTTAGGGAAGTTTCTCAAAAGAAATGAAAGCCCTAGCAGGTTCTAAGGGACATTTAAGCAAAAGAACTTGCCAAACTGATGGGTGGGAGCAGGGACATCCTAAATAGTGGGGACATGCTACACAGCAATAGAGAGGTATAAAATAGCAGATTGTTTTTTAAAGGAATCACAGCTATTTTATTATTGAGCATAAAGTGCAAAAGAGAAGTTAGTCCCCAAGCCTTTGGTGCATATAGTGTAATTATTTTTCCTAGTCTTATTTTACTAACTTCCCTTTTGCTTTGTATGGGAAACATATAATTTGTGGAACTAGACAGAGATAGACATTTGACAAGTGTTTTTATGCAACAATACTTAGTCTGATAAATTAAATAAATTTTCACGAATTGAAAGTAGGGTAAAGAATCAAAAAATATTTAAGAGATAAGGACAGAAGGGATTGATGACTGGTCATAGATATACAGATAATTAAAAAGGCACTTGTCTTTCAGATTTAAGATTTGGGTGGTTGAGTGTCTAATAATGGCAAGCAAGTAGGGAAAAAAGGACAAAGCTCAGGGTTGCTAGGCATGAATAACAACTTCAATTTTGAGTTCTTGGGATTGAAGTTTTCATTGATACTCACTCACATAGAGATATCTAACAGAGAGATGCATACATTCATCCATGTATATAGACACACACATATCAATGAAGGTTGCAGAATCTAGTGAGGTCTAGATGTGAGGGATGAATGTGTTGTTAAAAGATCCAAAAGTAGGGCACCTGGGTGGCTCTGCAGTTAAGTGTCTGCCTTCAGCTCAGGTCATGATCCCAGGTTCCTGGGATCGAGTCCCACATCCGGCTCCCTGTTCAGTGGAGAGTCTGCTTCTCCCCTCCCCCTTCACTCTGCCTGCTGCTCCCCCTGCTCTCTCTTTCTGTCAAATAAATAAGTAAATAAAATCTTTAAAAAAACAAAAACCCAAAAGTAGACAGTAAACTCTGGCTATATTTTCTTAGATTCTGTACTTGTCTGTTTGGCATGCATTGATTACACCGCCAAACTAATGGCCAGGGCCGTTTCCATCCTGCGGTCTAGAACCCATTCTCTGCACCTTTTCCTTATCTAACAAACACACCAAACCCCTATTTCCACTGCCCAAAATCAACCCAGGGCCAGGTAGCAGACAATCCTAAACTATCTATCCCATAGAACAGCCCAAAAGAAGTTCTAATCTGGGCTTTCCCCTCACTTCTCCTGGCAACATGTGGTGTTTCTGCATGTGGGTACGGCTGCCCCATTCTCATGGGAAATGTAATAAATGCTTCTTTCAAAGGCGTTGTCTCGTGTTTATTACCTTACTGATGAAAACAAATCCTGGGAATAAATACTGAAGCAAGCAGTCAGTGAGAAGGTGAGAAGTGTGGGTCAAAGACCGAAGACTGAGGAACAGAGGTTATCTGGGCATCAGGGAATAGAACTAATGATATGAGAAGGACCAGGAGAGCTAAAGCCTTACGAGTAATATTACTTTTTATTTTCAAATAAGGATACTTGTTAACCACATCTGTTAAAACACAGACTGAAAAAGTAGCCACTGATTTGCAAAATGAAGTTATCGATAATGTGATTAGCAAGGGTTTCATGGGTACCGTAGCATCCAATGATTAGAGACCCTATATGGGTATCAGTTTTCCCTGCTAATATTTCTTTCCTCAGATAAAACTCACCTAAAGCTGTGATTTCTGGTCTTTAAGAACATTAAGTCTAAACCATAATTTGCACTCTTCGGGATACTTAGGTAAATACACTATGTATAATACGTGCCCTCTCTATATATATTTAGAAACAAAATTTCTCAACTGCAGTGTGATGATTAGAGAATGAAAAAAAAATATGTTAACTACATCATAGACTTAAAAAAGGTTTTTGGAAAGAATCAAGTGTATGAACAAAATTATCGCTCAACTTGAAGTCAAATTCAACAGACTTATTGAAATTGCACAAATTTAGAGGTCTGGACAGCATTTAAGAATGTAATTAGGCTTCCTAATTTTAGAGGGGGAAATGAAATTTGAAAAAGTTAACTTGCCTAAGGACCCACGACCCCCCAGTGTTCTGGTTATTTACACAAAGCTCTCCCTCTACTTCATAGCACATGGCTTCGAATAATTTTCTGTTAATTCTTTTATCTGGTTTCCTCCCCTTCGTGAAAAATGCCTGACATTATCATAATTATATGATATGAGAGATTAGTCCTTACTTAATATTCCGTTTGACAATAGATTCTTCTTTTCTTCAGGACAAAAAACAGCCCTCCTCTCCCCCCCCCCACCCTTATTTTTAAAAAAGGACCATGGCATTGTCCTGTTTATCTGATTGTGGTTAGAGTAGCGTGGGCAGTGAGGTAATGACATACAGACTTTTTTAGGATGATGGTGATGATGAGGGGGTTGGAAACTTTTACAAGAGGTATGAATAGATAGGTAATTGACCTCTGTTTCCCACCTGACACAAATGCACCCATAGGCAAAAAGGAATCGTGGATCTTGTCCTCTATTTGATAATTTAAATAAGTTTTTTACTATTGGTGATATTTGTTTCAGATTGTGCATTTTTAAGGTCCTCCCTCAAAAATCCCCAATTTATAATAATTCTTGCAAACTGTCCATTTTGCACTAATAATGGAACAAAAATGCTTTCTGCAAAGAACTTTTACTGGCTTTGTCTTTTTCCTTCTTTTCTTGAAACCTGTCCCCATTCCAACATCCTCTCTGTTTTCATGTTCCCTTCCTATTTTCCTCAGCTTAGTGGAAGTAAATAGCTATTGATTACAGTTGCCCCAGTCTGAGCGGTGGAGCTAAACCCCGCTCAGAGAAAAGAGGTTGTTTGTCAAATGGAAACAAATTCCTTCCAGGCTTGATTTTAGTCAGATAATTGTATCTTGAGTCCCTCTAATGAGGCTTTTGAAAGTCTCCCAAAACTATAACAAGATTGAACAAACATTCTGCTATGGGATGTGTTTCCTCATCAAGCTTAAAAGGAAAGACGGAAGGAAAGAAGGAGGGGAGAAAAGAAGGGAGAGAGAAAGGAAGGAATGAAAAGAAAGAAAAGGAAGGGAAGGTGGGAAGGAAAAAACAGTGGAGAAGACCTTCACCCTCTAATAATATTGATTTAATTGTGTGTTTTTTAAACAAACTGTTCAGTAAACTGTATTATTTTCATCTATTTTGTGTGTTCAGTCACTTTTTAAAAATTTGAACTAAACTGAGATTTACAGAAAAGTCACAAAGCAGTATGGTTTTCCTCGCTCAGCTTCTGATACCTTCTTACTTAGCCAGGGCAGAAGGATCAGGACCAGGAAATTAACATTTGGTAGGATACTACTAACTCAACTAACTGCTGCATTTGAATCACACCCCTTTTTTCTGCCAATATTCTTTTTTTCTGTTCCAACAACCTATCGAGGTTTTCACCTTGTGATTAGTTGTTATTTTTCCTTACTCTCCTGCAGGCTGTGGGAATACCTCAATTTTGTCTTTCATGACCTTGACACTTTTAAAGATGATGGATCAGTTAATTTTCCAGTGTTCCTTAAGTGGGGTTAAACTAATTTAAACATGTTTTCTAATGCTTGGCTGAAATATAAATATCCTTTCCTTTCCCCCTAATCCGGGCTTGCTCAGTGTTTTCTAGTCTCCATGCAAAGGTCATAGATCTTTGGCAAGAATATCACAGAAATGATGTGTCCTCCTCACTCCATCTTATCAGAGGGCTGATAATGTTCAGGTTTCTTATTACTGGTGACACTGACTTTGATTACTTGGTTAAGATGGATTCTATTGATTTTCCCACTGTAAAGTTACCATCCTACTCTGTGTGGTTAATAAATAACTCTGGGAAGATACTTTGAGACTATGTGAATCCTGTTTCTACTCAAACATTTGCCCCTGAATGGAGCACTCCGCAGGAGCTTGTCTGCAACAATTACTATTGTGGTGTTTGCCTCCTGGTACTTTATGTTTCCTCTTTGCTTTCCTATATATATATATTTTAAAAGATTTTATTTATTTATTTGAAAGAGAGAGCAATGAGCAGGGGGAAGAGAAGAGGGAGAAGAAACAGACTCCCCATTGAGCAGGGAGCCCAATGTGGGGCTTGATCCCAGGACCCCGGGATCATCACATGAGCTGAAGGCAGACACTTAACCGACTGAGCCACCCATGCGTCCCATGCTTTCCTGTTTATTAATTGGAATTCTATAAGGGAGAACTTTCCCTTCTCTCCTACTTATTTATTTTTTATATATTTTAAATCTAGTCTGTGGATAACTCTCCTATTATGTATTTTATCATTCAGATTATTCCAGCTCTGTCTATATTGGGAGCTTCCCCAGGTTGGCTCCCTTTGCTTTGACATGCCCGCATCTGTTTTGAGTACCTTCTTCCTTTCTGATGCCATCAGATGTGCCAGACTCATCTCGTGTTTTCTCTACCTCAGCCCTGGAGTCAGTCATTTCCCCAAGAAATGCTGATTCCTTCATTATGGAGAATGAGACTGAGAAGCCTAGAACTCATGTCACTGTTTCTAGGTCCTTCTAGAAGGCAAAGCTGGGAATGTCTGCATTAGTTTCGAAGGGCTGCCACAACAGTACCCCCAATCTGACAACTTAATGTTGCCATTAACACAACAGAAATGTGTTCTCTCAAAGTTCTAGAGACAGAAGTCTGAACTATTGAACCAGCTTTGTATTTTGCATAAATGTCACTTGACATAGTATATCATTATTAATCATGTATTGATTAATGTATTATTAAGGTATCGATTCTGTTTGCTGATATTTTCTTTAGAATTTTGAGTTTATTTAAGGAGTAATATTGGTCTGCAGTTTTTTTCTTTCTCTCTCTCTCTCTCTCTCTTTTTTTTTTACTATCACTATCTGGCTTAGGTATTAGGGCTTACAAAAAGGAATCATGTAGTTTTTTCAGTGCCTTTTCAGTGCTCGGGAATAATTCAGAGTATTGGGAATATGAGATCTTTGAAAAATTTGGTAGAATTCTCCTGTGAAAACGTGTAGGCTTTTTTTTATAGGGTGGTTCCTTAACAACTTTTTGTCCTTTTACTTAATTTCTGGAATTTTATCTGTTTTATATGGAGTATAATAAGTTAAAATCTCTTATCAGCAAGACTAAGACAAGGGAAAGGGGACTGATATACTTACCTTAGGCACAAAGTGTAACACGGCACCAAAACACTTGATAATCAAGATAAAACAATCTTTTAATGCAGTCTTTCAAAAGATTAAACCAGCAAAGTACAGCCTATGGGATAGCCTTCTGTTTTTATAAATAAAGTTTTATTGGAATGTGGGCCAGGATTACGGTGACATGTGTGAGGCAGGGCTGCGGAAATGAAGAGCTAGATGCTGTCTTTACTTAAAATTTTATATTTGACCATCATGGATTTTAAAATGCTTCTGATTGTATTAGCATTAATCTTATAGACATTTACTGAGCTCTACTCTACTCTTACTTGCCTCGCACAAGTCGAGCCAGGTCTCCTAATCTCCCCCATCACCGGCATCTCCTGCAGTTGTTGCTTCATGAAGGTGGTGACTTTGTGTTTTAATTTTTTATATCTTCCCTTTTAAGACATTGAAATTCCTCTTGTGTGCTTCTTGCTCTGATCCTCCCAGTTACTTCTCCTCTCAGATTTAGAGTGAATTTACTTTTTCTGATGGTCACACCAGTTCACAGTCAGGTCTGTTGGCCGAAGTTTCTGCTCTGATCCCCTTGGTTGTTTTGTTTTGTTTTCGTTTCTCAGTCCGTGCTGCCGGTCCTACCAAGGGCAGAGATGGGGTGGTACCACGTGAGACCGGCACTTGCTTGTCTTTATTTTTCTCTTTTGACATGCACTTATTTTGCCAGTTTTGCCTTCTGTGTCTTCGAGTAACTCTGAGACTGTGGTTTGCTTTGAATGTTCATAGATGTGAAGTTATTTCGTATTGCTGGGGAGGAGATTTGGGGAAGTTGTTTCTTACATACCTGCGGTTGCCTGCAGCCACTTGGAGGTCTCCTGGACATCACTGCTAACATTATAATTATAATTATGATTCTTTACAGTGGTATTATGTACTCCCAAGTGATATGCAAACAAACTAACGACGTCGAAAATATCAAGATATTTTTTGATTGTTCACCTGAAACACCTGAAGGTGACTGGGACCATAGCTGAGATCCTGATGTGTGCACCTGGGCAGAGCAGGTGTCCCTGTAACAGAACGATGACCCGACGTGCAGACTTAGGTTTGATTTCCGGGTTAGGGCACGTGTTTTGAAACTGAACACATCTCTGTTCGAATCGCCAGATTCACAATCCTGAACGAGTCCCTTAACCCTCTTATGTGTCCTTTTCATTCTCTACAAAATCTCCAGGCTGTTGGCACAGATGATCCAATCACATATTAAAATGACCTCCCAAGAGTGCCTGGCGCAGTGTGTGTTCAAAAATGTTCTTGAATTTACCATTTTTGTTTTTCCTTCCCTACAATTTTTGTTGGTATAATAGGTGGTCTGGAGAGTTCCTTCTTCCTCTCATTCCTGTGTTAGAAAGATGGTCTTTCTCCCCCTTTGACACGGTTTTCTCACGACGCTCCCACTCTGCCAAACACTAAGTCAGCATTCTTCCTGCATCCTGAGATCCACGACTGTGAGTGCACAGAATCAACTTCGGTTCTCACTGTGTGGTTTTACTGCATAAAAATCACATGCAAATATGCAACTAGGCGTAAGTTGGAATTTGTGCGGTTTAGAAGTTCTGTTCATTTTCTCTTGTCAGCTGAGTTCCCATCTGTGGATTCTTCTAGAAATCGGGAAACCTACCCCAGTGCCGTCCTGCATTTCCTCCGGTCCATTGGGCGCAGCTCAGGGCGGCTCAAGAGCATTCCCATCAGTTCGATTCACCTGCAGACCCGTCAGCTCCCGTCGTGGAGCACATGTGCAGAAAGGGCCCTGGACTTGTCCCCAGTATAAAGTCGCTATGGCAGCTGAGAGTGTGTAAGACGATCAGCAGAAACACCAAGCAATCTTATCGTGATGCAGTGGGGTCACAGAGGAAGAGGGGTGCATTCTTCCCGGGGTTTGGAGCAGGGACAGAGAGGCAAAGCTTTGAGAGCTGGTGGCTGGGAAACGAGGAGGATTTTGCCGAAAATGAAACGAAGGGTGGTGTCAGGGGGCATTGTGATGGCCTCTGGTTCTGTATCAGTCGGTGGTTTTTGAACCGAGCCCTTGAAGGTCTAGATTTTCCCTGAGGACTTGAGTGGCTGTGGAAAGGCTGAAGTCGGATGGGACAGAGCGGTGATCGGAGCGAGCGTGCAGACTGAGCATACATGATCCTAGGCCAATTCTTTCACGTTTCGAAACATTATCTACAGAGTCGACTTTCAAAGATCTAGCTGATCTATACCCTAGAGAGCCCCCATTCTTTAAAAGCTCCCTGTTGCTTAACATACTCAAGCTTTATTTTCTTCTTTATCACTTTTTTTTAAAGTTTTTTTTTGTTTTTGTCAGAGAGAGAGAGCACAAGTAGGCAGAGAGGCAGGCAGAGGCAGAGGGAGAAGCAGGCTCCCTGCCGAGCAAGGAGCCCCATGCGGAACTCGATCTCAGGACCCTGGAATCATGACCTGAGCCGAAGGCAGTCGCTTAACCAACTGAGCCACCCAGGCGTCCCCTTCTTTATCACTTTTACCATTAGTCCTCCTATCTGCCACCTGGTCCCGCTGGTCTTTCATTTACTGCGGAGCTCCTGTTAAGACCTTCATTCTAGTCATTCTGGCTTTTCCGTCCTCCAGCCACTCTCTGCTCACCTAACATATATGAGCACCTTCAATTAGGCAGCCTAATTGGATCGAGAAAGCACTGTCTGTGTTAAAGAAAGGTATGAATGAGACGGTTATGAGGGAGATTCTGGCCTGGAGCAGCTTATAAAGCTCAGCATTCTCCATCGTTTGAAATAAACTTTCCTCATTACTTTTTTTTTCTTTAGTCTCTTAAAAAATCATGACTCTGTGGAGACTTTCGAGGAAGACCAACCAGATTTCATCATGCTATTTTCCAGCTGGATGTGAAGGCAAAGGGTAGGCTTAGAAGCTTCTGGCTGAGGATGAAAAAACCCGCGTCAGTCTGCTTTCCCGAAGGCTCCGCCAGGACTTCCCCATCCAACCAATGGGACTACAGGTGACTAATAGCATATGATGTGACCGCGTGGAGATTTAAGGGCTCGTTTATTACAGTAGCCAGCGTTGTAAACCATCAGACACTGGTGACATGCACCTCTGTGCTTTTTTACCTGCTTTCTTTCCTTTAAGGTTGGTTAAAAAAAAAAACAAAAAAAACCAAAAAACGGTTTCCAACCATCTCTGGGAAAACCGTGTTGCTAGTTAAACAAACCAACAGAGGTATCTCTGAATAGAGATGCTCTTTGCTTGCTTGTTTGTTTATTGGGAATTACCCAATGTTAGTATGACTGTGGTCAAGGGTGGAGCTTTTTATATAAAAAAGGCAAGAACAGGGGCCCCTGGGTGGCTCAGTGGTTAAAGCCTCTGCCTTCGGCCCAGGTCATGATCTCAGGGTCCTGGGATCGAGCCCCGCTTCGGGCTCTCTGCTCAGCAGGGAGCCTGCTTCCCCCTCTCTCTCTGCCTGCCTCTCTGCCTACTTGTGATCTCTCTCTCTCTCTCTCTTTGTTAAAGAAATAAATAAAAACTTTTTTAAAAAAAGGGTGAGAACAGGTGTTTGAAGGGCAGACTGCTTCTCCAGGAGGTCTGGCTGTGCAGATAGGCAGAAAGGCCATCCTGCGAGATACACATATTTATTTTCTACATTGAGAGGAAAATAAAAACATCTTTTAGTTTTCCAAATATTTATCATTTCCAGTGCCCGTCATTCTTTCCAGTGGAGCTTGTCCTCACTCACTCAGGAAGAGAACTTCCTTTATCCTGCATTGCAGATCCATTGGCAACAAGTGCTTGGTTTTAGTATCTGAAATGTCTTTATCTTAATGTTAATATCTGATATCTTAATGATTAATGTTTTAATGTCTGAAAATGTCTTTATTTTATCTTAATGTCTTTATTAAATCTTAAATATTTCTGTCTGGGTGTAGAACTCTGGATTGGCTCGTTATTTTGATTTTCAGTTCTTTGCAGATATCCGGTCTCTGGTGTCTTAGTCAAGATGTCTGTGATTAATGACATCACTGGTCACCCATTACTGTGTGCTCCTGGTGACTTTACCATCTTTTTATTTGGGTTGCAAGAGTGGGGTTTTCATTTTATTTCTTCTGTTTGGAGTTTGGTAGACAGCTCACAAGTGTAAATGTATGTCTCTCTCCATATTTGGAAGTTTGGGTCCATGATTACTTTCAATATCTTTCTTTCCCATTCTTTCTCTTCTTTCTTCTTGGGACTCCATTTACTCAAACATTAGATTTCTTGCTATTATTTTACAAGCCCGTAAGATTTATTTTTTCAATTTTTTCCAATTTCCTTTTTGATATAGAGGTCTTTCGCATTTTTTATCTTTTCTTACTTTTTTGAAGGGTTTAGAACCTTCAGTACAATGTCAAATGGAAGCAGTGAGAGTAGATACTGTTGGATTTTCCTGATGATGTAGGTGGAGAATGGGGTCTTTGTCATCAAACATGAAGTTAGCTGTAGGTTTGTCTTTCTTTCTTTTTTTTTTTTTTAAGATTTTATTTATTTATTTGACAGAGAGAGAGAAATCACAAGTAGGCAGAGAGACGGGCAGAGAGAGAGGGGGAAGCAGTCTCCCTTCTGAGCAGAGAGCCCGATGTGGGGCTTGATCCCAGGACCCTGAGATCATGACCCGAGCCAAAGGCAGAGGCTTTAACCCACTGAGCCACCCAGGCGCCCCAGCTGTAGGTTTTTCATAGATGTCCTTTATTAGGTTGAGGATGTTCCTGTCGTTACTATTTTGCTGAGAGCTTTTTTGTTTTGTTTTGTTTTTTAGAATTTATATTGGATTTTGTCAAATAAATTTTTTTGGTATCTACTTCAGTAATCATGTTGGTTTTTCCTTAGTTTGTTAATATGGTGAATTATAGTGATTGATTTCCTCATGCTAGATAACTCTTGCATATCTAATATAAATCCCACTTAATCATAGCCTATTAATATTTTTTCTGTATTTTTGAATTAGGTTTGCTGGAATTTGTTTAGAATTTTTACATCTATATTCATGAGGGATATTAGTGTGTACTTTACTTTTCTTACAATGCATTTGTCTGTTTTTTGTCTCTGGATAATGCAACCATCATAGAATGAATTGGAAAGAAGAACTTCTTTGGTTTTTCAGACTTTATGTGTAATAGTGAGTTTCCTTCCTTTCAGCACGTGGTCTCTTGGAAAGCCCTATGGGCTTGAGGTTTTCTTCGTGGAAAGGATAAATATAAATTAAATTTTTCAAAAAAGATATAGGGCTATTCAATTGATCTGTTGTTTCTTGATTGTGTGTTGGTAGTTTATTTCTTTTAAGGAATTTGTCCATTTCATTCACGATATCAAATTCTTATTAGCCTTCCAAATCCACAGACTCTGCAGTGTGGCTCCTCTCTCATTCCCAGTCTGTGATTTGTCTGTCTTCTCTTTTCCTAATCTGTCTTTCCGGAGCTTTATCGATTTTCTCAAAAAAAATTAACTTTTAAAATTTTCATTTATTTTCTTGATTTTCTCTTTTTTATTACACTGCTACCTGTTCAGATGTTTATTATTTTATCTTTTCTCCTTATTTTGGGTTTGATTTGCTCTAATTTTTCTAGTTTCTTAAGGTGGAAGCTAACATCATTTATTTGAGACCTTTGATTTCTTCATAGACTTTTCAGCTGGGATGAGGGAATGAGAGTTAACAGTAAACACAGTGCATAATAAATTCTAGGTCAGAAGCCTAGAAGCACTACGAAAAAGAATGTAGATACTGGTTAGGATTGACTGGTGCATGGTCCCTGGGACGGGGTTGTACATTTCAAAAGGGTGCTCGGTGTAGGCACCATTGAAAAGCGATGTTCAGGGATACTTAAAGGAGGGGACAGAGTTACAAAGTTAGTCCTCACTCCTGGGGAAAGAAATTTCCAGAAAGAAGGAAAAATCAATACAAAGACTCAAAAATGACACAAAACAGGAGTTTTGAGTAAGAGCAAGGAGGCGAATATGGCTGGAGAGTGAGAGAGGAACCGGTGGAGGGGTGGGACTGTGAACAGGGAAGGTGTATTACAGTGCGTATATAGATCATGGATCTCCACCATTAATGTGCTCTAACTGGTCTCATGGTGGTCATTTTTAAGGTAGACCCTTGAAGGATATAACCATCCCCCTTAAAGCTGGCCTTGCAGCCCAGCCCTAAAAGGGCCAAAAATGAACATCATACAAAATTGGAAAACTGGAAGAAAAACACCTGTCGTCCCTATTGACGTTAACCTCTGTATGTTTATAATTTTACCACTCACCCCATCTCCCCTCATTTTTACCTTCCCTTCCGATTGAGTAATAACTCTCATGCGGCATTGTTAATCTTGGCTTTCTAGGGTAAATAATCAATTTCCTCATTTGAAAGAAAAGAGAAATAGAATTTGCCCCGATTCTGCTGAAATCTACATTTTTTATGGATGAAATGGCAAAGTTGGTACTTGGGTGAATGCATTAATAATTTCTTTTCAAGGATCAAATGTAACATTTTTGAAGGAGTAAATCGTGTTATGTGAAAGAATGTAAAAATTTTTGTCTCTGAGCTTCTAAAAAGGGATGACACATTTAAAATAATTTCATGGTACACCTGAGCATTGTATTCCTACTATTTTCTCCGTTATATAGGCCTTTTTCAAAGTTTTTGATCATTGCCAAATAAGTTGCTAAATAGAACAAGTTTTGTGGTGCTTTAATTATGGCCAGAGGACAAAGAATGTTGTTTAATATCTTGCGTCTGGAAATTGCATATCCTTTTTAAAAAAATTTTAAGTATAATTAGCATGCAATATCCTATTAGTTTCAGGTACACACCATAGTGATACATTATTTTTATACTTCACACAAATTGATTTTTGTGATGTCCCTTTTATATTCATCTATATAGTTCCTTCCACTCTGGCAGTGTCTTTTTTTTTTTTTTTTTTAAGATCTTATTTATTTATTTGAGACAGAGAGAGAGCACAAGCAGAGGCAGAGGGAGCGGAAGAAGCAGACTCCCCTCCGAGCAGGGAGCCTGATTCAGGATTCGATCCCAAGACCCTGGGATCACAACCTGACCCGAAAGCAGATGCTTAACTGACTGAGCCACCCAGGCGCCCCGGACGTGTCTTATAATGCCACTTTAGCTGTGGAGGAGAAATAACAACAAAAACAAATGAAAAAGCAAGCCAACCTTTTCTGATTCTTTTGAAGATTCCATGCTTAAGGCGGGGTTTTCTGAATCAACAGCCGTAGCAGACACGTACAGGTGGCAATGCTGTGACATGTGACACATCGGGGAAAAGATTCAGGTGTGCCTGCTGTCTTATCCTGTTGCATCTCCTGCAGCACTTGGTTGCCTGCTTTAGGTTATGCACACAAAATGCTGCCTTTGAACAGAGTTTAAAAAACAAAAACAAAAACGGATTGGCTTAACCCAAGAAATGTTACATCCATCCACAGTCATTCGTGTTTGCCACTACACCACCCCCGTGGAGGACAATCCTCTTTCCACATAATGCTAGAAGCCATGCCCCGCCCCTGGGTGGCTCGGTCGGTTAAGCATGGGACCCTTGACTTCCACTCAGGTCCTGATCTCAAAGTTGTGGGATCGAGCCCCCTGTTGGGCTCCTCACACTCATCATGGAGTCTGCTTGAGATTCTCTCGCTCCCTCTCCCTCTGCCCCTACCACCCCCACCCCAAGTCATGCTCTTGTGCTCTAAATAAATAAATAAATAAAATCTTTTAAAAAATACTAGAAACCATTCATGTTGAGTGTAGAGGAAAGAAAGCAGGTGAAAATAGCATTCATTCACCTGAATTCGGAACTATAATGATAGTGATGGGGGCAATCAGAGGTTTGTTTTATTTTATTTTTTTAAGATTTCATTTATTTATTATTATTTTGAGAGAGACAGTGAGAGAGACAGTGGGAGAGAGAGAGAGCATGAATTGGGGGGAGTGGAAAGGGGAAAGGAGACTCCCCACTGAGCTGGGAGCCTGATGTGGGGCTCGATCCCAGGACCCTGAGATCACGACCTGAGCTGAATATCTCTTCTACTCCAGATGCTTAACCGAGTGAGCCACCCAGGTGCCCCTAACCATCGTTTAAAAAACAGGAGGAGGTACAATGTGGTTGAGTTTTGTGAAAAACAAAACAAAACAAACAAAAAAACCAACACTGTTATAACAGGACTAATAATTAATGCTAGTTAAGTCTTACATAAAAGTTTTGAAATTGTGTGAATGTGTCCAAGTCAAACATTCAGGCAATTCAAAATCTTTGGATCAAGTGAATTTT
This sequence comes from Potos flavus, assembly GCA_028534135.1. Taxonomy (NCBI): domain Eukaryota; kingdom Metazoa; phylum Chordata; class Mammalia; order Carnivora; family Procyonidae; genus Potos; species Potos flavus. The sequence goes on along the minus strand of CM052886.1, from coordinate 125,284,795 downwards.
AAACAGTGTTTTCTACAATTGTCCCATCAGGTCGGCACAGTAGGAGGCAACAATACAGACCACCTCTGTCGGTTTCATCTTAGGCGAGATAGGAAGGATGTGAGGTCCGCCGGGATCCTTAATCCTGCAGGGAGTGCTCTACCCTGTCCCGCCATCTCCTCTAACCCCAAAGTGATGCTGAGAGGTTGGGGCTGCTCTGGTTTTCATCTCATGGATAAGGACTCCGAGATTCAGAGTGAATAAATGGCTGGTCAGTATCACTCAGCCACTCTGTACCCACCTCAGGACTCAAACCAAGGCACTGTTGCTAAACCCTGTCCTCTTTGTCCAGCCCACTTGCATGCTGACATCTTAAAAAAACAGGCACATGTTTAGCCCACCTCAAACAGTGAAAGTGACCATTGCCTCTCTTTTTTTTTTTTTTGGTCAGACTTTCCTGACCTAAATATTTACAGTTGAGTTCAACTCATGTGCTGATTGTGGATTTTGGAGCTCTGGGAGAGAGGTTGGCTATAAACGTGGGGCATATTTGATCATCTACATTGGTATACTGCTGTTTGAAGAAACATGTTTTAGGATTTCAGCATCTTTAAACGTCACAACAGGATACTTTGGGGGGCATACTTGGTATCTTCTTGTCACTGTGCCTTGTTCCATAGGCTATCCTTAGCAAGGGACATGTGGATGTGGCCCTAGTAATAGGAATCCTAGTTAATAGCCGATTTTTCTTCTTTTTTTAAATGACATTACTTTCGTGGGTACACACTGGCAAGAATATTTAGAATTTTATGTTTTTCCTTTTTATGAAACTACATACTGTCTTTCTTAACTCATTTTCCCTGTGAATATATATGTGCCAGAAATTATATTTAAACTACTTACTTATTGAAGTAGTTACTGCAATTTTCAGGCTTTTAGTGTGAAGGCATTTTAGATATGGTGCATTTAAGGGTTTAAAAGCAGCAACCAGGCACTTTCCACATCTCCTCTTCCAGTCTCGGCCTCAAAATTTGAGATCCTTCTTATGTAGAAGGACAAAGAGGCAGGGTCACCTACCTGTGCCTTGTGCTTAAATTGAGGTGGGCTAATTCATGTCTTTTCCCTCTTTTTTTCCTTGAAGATAACTGCTATTTTCACCACAGAGAGGAAAAAAAGGTTTTACTGTACATTTCTATAATGGAGCTGAAAGAGTCCAGTAGCTTGTCTGAATTGAAAGGTCTAATTAGATTCTACTTTAATGTAAGATCTTGGCTTCAGGGTACTTAACCACTAAAAGAGAGAGGGCTTTAAAAGAGGAAGCCATAAAGTGTTTAAATAGGAGCATCTTAAGGGTATAACTAGGAAATAAAAATACAGTGTGCCCTATAAACTGGGGATTTTCTAACTCATTGTGAAAACTTTTTTTTTTTTCCTTTTCTTTCATGCTTGTTTCCATCCCGGCTGTATCCTGGCCTCATAAAGAAAAGGGTGATAAAAGGAGGTGAGCTATGGGAGAAAAAGATCCCGGTGAGATCTCCAATTTTAAAATAGAAGCAAGCTGTTCTAATATATTAGTGATACAAAGAGATTCACCACTTCTCCTGCCCCTTCCAAAGAGCAATATTCATTCCCCCCTCCATGTTCCTGTGGATAAAAGATTTTCTTTTTCATTTCCTAATTTTTCTAGGCCAGCAAAATAGAGACTCTTAATGAATATGCCCTTGTTAAGCAAGACTTAACAGTGTTGTCCACATGAAATTTGGGGACAGATGTTCGTGAAATGTATCTGCATAGTGAGAATTACTGACTCGAATTATTCAGGGATTCTGTGATTGTGTGCCCTGAAATCCTAATTCTTTCAGACCCCTTGTGAATTGGGACTTTGTTGAGGCAGGTGAGGCCTATAAACCCTTTACCTACCTCAGCTGCTTGAAGGCGCTTAGTTAAAACAGCTGCCTGTTGAAGACAGAGTTAAAAGCTCCAGGGCCCGGGGAGGGTGGGGGAAAGTTTCTCAGACATGAGCTGTAGAATCTGGAATTCTCTTCTACTCCAGGATTAATTTTGTAAGTGAAGAGCCTTCATGAACCCTTCCACTGTGTAATTTTGTAAGCTCACGTGTATTGTTCTTTTGCTTTCTTCCATTTAAAACTGCCCCATACCTTTTATTGCGATTCTCATAGGACTGAGGAGAGAAGTTTCGTGAAAGGATATGGTTTCTGGCTTCCATGCCGTCATCTATTAGAGATTAATTTGGTTCTTCCTCTGTTTTCAAAGAAGCAGAATGTGAAAGAATCCTCTTAAGGAATGCAGTGATCAAGAACTTCTCTTTTGTTGGTGCCTGTAACTTTTTTTCCCCCTTCAAATAGTATTTTTGTCTGGGAACTTAAGAAAGGACACTCTGCTAGCATTCAGGAAATATTTATTAAGTGACTGTTATTTACGGAGCACTGGGGAAAGAATAAAATATAATATTAAACAAATATAGATTGCTACATTAAAAAAAATACCTAGGTGGGTTGAGGCAGTCTACTGTGGTAGGTGATACGCTATACTTTTTTTCTTTTTCTTTTTTTTTTTTTAAGTTGCAAAAATGTGTCAGAGTTCCTGTACACACAGCTGCAAGTTTCCTCCCCTGCTAATATTACTGTGGTACATTTGTTGCAACTAATGAACCAATGTTGATATATTACTACAACTCAAGCCCATACTTTATTCCAATATCACGATTTTTTTCTTGAAAGTCCTTTTGCCGTCCTATGTGGGATCTCACATTACATTTAATCAGGATGTTCTGTAGGCTCCTTTAGACTGAAAATTTATGAGACTTACCTTGTTTTTGAAGACTGTGACAGTTTTGAGAATTACTGGTCAGGTATTTTGTGGAATGTCCCTCAATTTTTTTTTTTTTTTTTTTTTTTTTTTTTTGGTGTTTCACAGTTAAACCAGGTTTCTGGGTTTGGGGAAGAATGATCACAGAGGAGAACCATCTTCTGTTGAGCATAAGTACGTGACACATGTTCAAAACCTGACTGTTGTTATTAATCTTTTTTTTTTTTTTTTAGGTTTTATTTATTTGAGAGAGAGTAAGTGAGCATGAGTGAGGCGGAGGGGCTAAGGGAGAGGGAGAAGCAGACTCCCTGCTGAGTGGGGAGCCCGAGAGCCTGGGGAGCCCAAGATCCCAGACAGCCTGACATGGGGCTCAATCCCAGGACTCTGGGATCAGGACCCACGCCAAAGGCAGACGCTTAACCAACTGAGCCACCCAGGTGCCCCTGTTATTATTAATCTTGATCACTTGTCTGAAATAGTGTTTTTCAGTTTCCCCCTGTAAAGCTCCTTTTTCCTCACTGTTCATGTCCTCTTCGGAGAAAAACTTCTATGTGCAGGTCATGCTAACAGGTGGATAATTATGCACTAACACTTTGAGGAGTGAGCATTTATCAAAATTATTTGGAATTTTTCTGTTTGGGAGATTTGATTGTACTCCATTTATTTATTCTACCATGGATTTGTATCAATATGGACTCAAGGATATTTACTGTATATTTTGGGTTATAGTCCAGTACTATAGTATTTATTTTGTTGCTCAAATTGTTCCAGTTTTAGGGGCGCCTGGGTGGCTCAGTGGGTTAAAGCCTCTGCCTTCGGCTCAGGTTATGGTCTCGGGGTCCTGGGATCGAGCCCCGCATCGGGCTCTCTGCTCAGCGGAGAGTCTGCTTACCCTCTCTCTCTGCCTGCCTCTCTGCCTACTTGTGATCTCTCTGTCAAATAAATAAATAAAATCTTTAAAAAAAAAAATTGTTCCAGTTTTAGTCATTAGGAGATCTTTCTTGTGTCCTTTGGACATTCTCTCATCATTGTGTTTTTTTTTTTAGGACATCTTTAAATTCTAGCACTGCACGAAGCTTTGGGTTCATCTTCCACATTCTCTGCCCCAATCCTAGAACCATCCACTTCTCCAAGGAGCCCTCATTCCTTTTATTGATTCACTCTTTGTAAAATTTCTATGGGTTTTAACAAATGCATAATACGGTGTGTCCACCACGCTAGTATCATACAGAATAGTTTGGCTGCCCTAAAAATGCTTTGTGCTTTACCTATTCAACCATAATACTCCTAAAGCCTTGGCAACACTGTGTTTTCCATCTCTAGAGTTCTGAATTGGAATCCTACATTAAATGACCTTTCAAACTGGCTTTATCCACTTAACAATGCTCATTTTATAGCATCGTGTCTTTACATGGCTTGATAGATCATTCCTCTTTACTGCTATACCATTTTGAATTTCCACCAGCAATGAATGAGAATTGCTGCCATCCCTCATTTTCATCAGCAAGTGGTATTATCAGGTTTTTTTTTCTCTCTAGCTTTTAGTCATTCTACTAGGTGTGTAGTGGTATCTCATTATTGTTTTAATTTGCATTTCCTTAATGAAAATGACGTTGAGCATCTCATATGCTTAGTTGCCATCTGTATATTTTCTATGGTGAGTTTTCTGTTCAGATTGTTTGCCCATTTTTCAAATAGATTTTATTTATTGCTGAATTTTAAGTTCTGTATTTTTTCCAGATGTAAGTTCTTTATGCAATATGTGATTTGCAAATATATCCTCTTGATCTATGACTTGTCCTTTTATTTTTTTGGCAGTGACTTCCACAGAGCAAACATTTTTAATTTTAATGATGTCCATCTTATCAATTTTTGTCATGGATCATACTTTGATGTTGTATCTAAAACTCACCACCAAACTAAAGTTTACACAGATTTTTCTCCTATGTTTTCTTCTAGACTTTTTGTCTTTTATACTTAGTTATATAATTGGTATGTTTTTAATTAATTTTTATGTAAGTTCTGAATGAGGCTTGTGTTTGTGTTCATTTTTTGCATCTGGAGATATATATATATATATATATATATATATTCTAGACCCATAAGTCAAAAAGATGCCTCTCTTCATTGTATTGTCCTTGTGACTTTGTCAAAAGTCAGACCACATCTATGTGGGTGTATTACTGGGCTCTCTATTCTGTTCCATTTATCAACGTCTTTTCTTTTGCCAATAGTAGCACACTCTGGATTCTGGTAGCCTGACAAGTCATGGGTAACGTGCATCCTCCAACTTTGTTCTTTTTCAGAAGACAAAGGACGTAGATAAACAACTACCGTATACCCCTGAAGACCTTTATTGAAAGTTAAAAGATGGGGCGCCTGGGTGGCTCAGTGGGTTAAAGCCTCTGCTTTCGGCTCAGGTCATGATCTCAGGGTCCTGGGATCAAGCCCCGCATCGGGCTCTCTGCTCAGCAGGGAGCCTGCTTCCCCCTCTCTCTCTGCCTGCCTCTCTGCCTACTTGTGATCTCTCTGTCAAATAAATAAATAAAATCTTTAAAAATAATAATAATAATTAAAAAAAAAAAGAAAGTTAAAAGACAAAAGTTAAAATAACTGTAACTCCACAATCTGTTAACACAAGGCAAAATGTAGATTGTGAAATCAAAAACATTAAATGTTGGGGAGGGGGAGTAAAAATACAGAGCTTTAGTATGTGTTTGAACTTCTGTTATCAGGAATTAAAAAAAAACAGTTTTTTGGGGTTTATTACATGGACAACCATGCCAGCTACAATAGAAGACAGTTTTATTTCTCCTTTTTACCTTATTGTACTATCTATACTGTGAAGTGGAATAATAGTGGTAAGAGAGAACACTCTTACTTTGTCCCTCATGTTAGTATGAAAGTGTTCAGTCTCACAGTTACGTATTCTGTTAGCTGTAGACTTTTGTAATTTTATCAGGTTTCAATACTCCCTTCTATTCCTAATTTTTTTAAAGAGTTTTATTATGAATCATTTTGTCAAATGATCTTCCTGAATATGTTGATATGATCACATTGGTTTTCTTATTTAGTCTGTTAGTAGGATGAATTATGTTGGTTAAATTTCAAATGATGAACCAGCCTTGAACTCCAGGAATGAAATCAACTTGGTTGTGGTGATTTATCCTGTTACGTGAGATTAGATAAGCTCATGTTTTGTTAAAGATTTTTGTCTCTATCTTCATCAGAAATTGATCTGTGCTTTCATTTTCTTGCAATAGCTTTATTTGATTTTGGTATTAGGGTAATGCCATCCTTATAAAGTCAGTTGTGAGGTGATCCCTCTTCTATTTGGGGGGAAAAGATTGTATAGAATTACTTTATATTTTATGTAAATGCTTTAGAAAACTCACTGATGAAACCATATGGACCAACCATTTTCTTTTTTTGGAAGATTTTTAACTGCTTCTTCAACTTCCTCAATAAATATTGTAAAACTATTCAGGTTATCCACTTCTGCTTACCTATGTATTTTGGTAGTTTGTGTCGTCAGATAAAAGTCCATTTTATCTAAGTTATTAAATTTGGATTTATAAAATTGTCCGTATTGTTCCCTTATGATCCTTTTGCTATCCATGAGATCAGTAGTGATTACCCCCACCTTTATTCTTGATGTGGTAAAGTGCTCTGTTCTCTCTTTTTCTTGGTTAGCCTGACTAGGGATTTATCATTTTCAAAGAACCAGCATTTGGGTTCATTGATTTTTAAATTTCCTTTGCATTTTTAATTTTATTGCTTTCTGCTTTAAATTTTGTTTTCTTCCTTCTGCTTTCTTTAGGATCGATTTGTTCTTCTTTCTCTAGTTTACTAAGGTAGAATTGTAGATATGTCTTCTTTTCTAATATATATTATTATTAATTATTATTGGTTGCATTCAAAAAAATTTGAGGGTATAGCGTCATTTTCATTTAGTTCAGAATACTTTTTATATCTCTTTGAGACTTTCCCCTTCCCCCATGTGAGTGTGCTGTTTCATTTCTAAATATATGGGGATTTTCCAGCTGTTTTTCTGTTCTTGATTTCTAGTTTAATTCTGTTGTGCTCTAAGAACATATTTTGTATGATTTCTATCATTTTAAACTTATTAAGGTACATTTTATGGAACAGAATGTGGTCTATCCTTGTAAACATTCCAGGAGAGCTTGAGAAAAATGTGTATTCTGTTGTTGAATAGAATATTTTATAAATGTCAATTAGATCAAGTTGATTGATAGTGTCATTCAGGTTATCTATAATCTTACTGATTTTCTGCCTGCTTGATCTTTCAATTACTGACAGAGGGATGTTGAAGCCTTCAGCTGTAACTAGGTGTCTTTCAGTTATAATCCACTGTTATTATATTGGATACTTGGCGGGATTGCAGGATTGGAGGAGTGGGGGACCTTCTGTAATTTTCTCATTAAGTCTCAGTCATTAGTGTGCCTGGGTCCCAGTTACTTCTGTTCTTCCTCCGGTGGTATAGTTTTTTATCTCCCATGCTCCTTCTCCCTTTCTTGTCTCCCGAGGAAGACAGGAAGGCCAGAATTGGGGCAGGTTTCTTCCTTAACTGGGATTAGGTTTTAAGTTTGCCCTCTGGAGAATCCCTTCCCTCTGGGGTCTAGGCTTTTGTCTGGGCACAGAATCTGAGTAGGTTTTAAGATTACAACTCTTTTCTCCCCCAGCCTGAGCTATAAGGGGATCATTCTCTGATCCTCACCACGAGAACCTGGTGGGACTTCTGGAATGGAAAGCTCACCTGGGTGTGGCACCTCCCTAAGACGGCTATCCCCAACAATTTCTCATTCTCACAGTAGTCTGAACTCAATCTCTGTTTACAAGAATAGTTATTCCACTCTTCCTACTGGTTGTGGATTCCAGTGGCTTCTGCTCCAGATAAGCAAACCTCAGAAGTTGTATTTCTCTTAGATGCCTCTGTCTCTTTAGATTCTTAGGTGGGTGGTTTGTCCTGGGACCACAGGTCTCAGGTTATTCAAGAAAAGTCACTGATACTCACTTCGTTCCGCTTGTTTTCTTGTTGTCAGCTTGGGATGGCAATTTACCAGTTCTACATATGCTGAAGTTGAACTGCAAGCCCTGGTCCATGCTTTTACTTGGCCATGTTGTCCTGGACTTACTATATAGTCTCTGAGCATCAGTTTCATTGTCTCTCTCTCTTTTTTTTTTTTTAAGAGTGGATCATGGAGTCTAAATTCCCTTCAAGCAAAAACAGTAGGACTCTGAAGGATTCATGGAGACGCAACGTGGAGATGGGCCTCAGGAACACAAGGTTTTAAAGCCCCGGAGGAGATACAGAGATTTAGCTTAACACCGGTAAGCTACCATCAGTATCAAAATGTCACTCACTCCTGAATATTCTCTTCCTCGTACTTTACCCCTTGGAGGCCTGCCATCTACTGATCCAATAATTAGAATTCAAAACAGAAGTTAAGAGCCGACTCCAACAAATAAAATTTACTCATCACCCGTGAATTCACTCTTTCTTCCTTACCTTCTCACTCCCAACCAGTAGGGCACATTCCATTAACTAGCTAGAAGGTTGTGCTACCCTCATGCTAAAAATGATCAAAGTGATTGAAACACAAAACAAAACAAAACAAAAAAAAAAAGCCAAACGAGTGTTACTTTGTTTATTTGTATGTAACTTGATATGGGTCCCTCAGATTGTCATTCATCCTTATATGTTTCTAAGATCGGAGATGACTACCTCTAGGACACTGAGAACAAAACCAAACAGCATCACTGTAAACAAGATAATACGTACTAGTCCGCCTGGCTGTTTCCTTTAATATTATATCATCAAATCCTTTGGCGTGGGGGCTAAGAACAGTTTGAGTTACTCATGGACAAGTCATAAGTGTATTTTTGTAGTTGGCCTTGTCCATCTAATAATGACCTCCTCTACCTCATCGTCAGATCTAAATACAATTTTGGGTCTCTTGTGTGTTATCTTTGTGATCAAATCATTTAATGCTTCTTAGTGGTCTCTTCAAACTAAACAGGGATCAAAGGTAACATGTCTTTTGTTCTACTCTGGTCCTTTCTCCCATATCCCATAGATTATTCTTCTATTTTACCTAGCTAAAATCCTTAGAACTATCTTTGACTTTGCATTCTCTATCCTTTATATTATTCTATAACAAAGCCATGTTATAACTTCTATCTAAACATCTCTGATTCTCTCTTGCTTCTCCGTTCAGACTTATTACCACCTTCCAGACCAAGTACAATAAAAAATGACATTAATCCCTCTTTCTTCTAATTTGAAACAACACTAAACTATAAAGCACAGTATTTATGATGCAACATAAATGCAGCTTTATTTTAGATTGCAAAAATCTTAATAAATTAATCAATGCTAAAATTTACTGTTTTAAAATTTTTTTTTCATTTGCACAGTTTATTTAAAAAGAGACAGCTGTAAAGTAGAAATGCAGATGTTTTCCTGTTGTAAAGACAGCAGTTACAAAAGAGAAGTAATAAATATGCTAGGAAGTATTTTTAAAAATACAGCAAACCCCTGGTATTTGCGAGCAACCCCAAGAACGCATAACATATAAAAATTCGCACTCAGGGTAAGAACAGCGTCACCTCGACATCTTAGGAGCAAAAGTTGGAAACTGGCCAGAGGAGGACGGTCATGACTTTGGGGATTTTGAAAAGCTCTGGATTTGTCACTTGGGAATGTAGGGGTCTGCTGGAATAGAATTTCATAGTCAGACTTAACAGGGATTTTTCTACGCATTAATATCACTTCTGATTATTCTCTTATTCTTACAGGTAAATAGCATAGTATTTAATGAGTAGGAGGAAAGGCTGAAATGAGAAGACATGAAGGGAGGGGGAAGGAAGAGGGTGCGCCTGTGGGGAATGCTAAGAAGACAGGAGAAAGGCGATAGGAAAGAAAAGAATGTTCTATTTTTCTACTATTTTGTCATCTCAGCAGCATGCCACTCCCCCTGTTGAAGAGGGGACAGGCAGTGGTCCAGCCTGGTTTGCCTTCAACCACACCATCATCAAAAGACAGAAGATGCAAAAGCAACTGGCAGAATCAGGCTCAGAATGAAAACAGGGAAGTTGGATAAGAAACAAAGGGGAGGGGGACCAGAGAGAGAGGCAGAGAATCACCCCAAAAACACGGGGGTGACATTAACATCAGAGCCCTGCAGGGACTATCTCCTCTGAGGACCGTCAAAGAAAGAAATATCTGCAGGGCAGATATTTAAAATTTTTATATTAACCCCTGCAGATATTTTGCCCTAGGCAAAACCAGTGTTTTGCCTCTACAGGCATGTAATAAAATGTATTAGGAGATTATAGTTAATAGGTGACAAGATAGCAAGGTAGTTGGGAACCTGGGAAAAGGATGAGTATCCTTTCTCTGTAATCACCTAAATACAGAGGAGACATGACAATCCTTCCATTCTTCCTCTTTCTAAATCCTGGGCTGGGAAGAACATTTTTTTTGTTGTTGTTGTTGAAAGAAATATTTTATAGGAATACGCAAAGAGGTTTATGACTCTAAATGAATTCACAAATTAATGTCTGCTTCTATGGTTTTGATGTTATTACTCTATATTTCTTCCTAGACTAGTTTCGGAACAATGGTGCAGCAGTGCCAAAATGACCTACTTTTTTTCGGAGAATTCATTAGCACATCACAAAGTCTCCTTTTTAAACTTACTATGGCATTTTTCCACATTAACCTTATTTGCCATAATGGATTTGTGTTTTATTAAATTGTGAAAATGGCACTTTCTATAATAAGAGATTGGTTAATTTGCCATTTTACTGAAATGGCTAATGGGATGATTTTCATATTGAATTAGCATTATTACACCATAGATTTGAAAACACATAACTGACTCTCCATAATGCTTCTGTGATTGCTTGTTTATTCTTTTAAGTTTTCCTATGGCAAAGTGGGCCGTCTGTCTCAAGGTCCGGTGATTCTAGGTATCCTGTAAAGGTGCCAGTGTTCTTTATCTCTTTGCCCTTTGGTTTTCAAGAATAAATTCAGACTTTTATTCTTGCTGTTTGGTTCTGATGTTTGGGGCATTCTTTGTTAAATCCTATGAAACATTTTGTTGTTCTTCTAGTTTGAGTAGATGTTTAAAACCAGCTGCTTAAGGGAGCTTTTTTGAAGATTGAGAAGAAAATCATCCAGAAGCTGTTAAAACTGAAACCCATTAACACTGGTTTATGCTTATAAATACATACATATATACACAGACGTGTCCATATATATATATATATGTATATATATATATATATATATATATATATATATATGCTAATACAAATGATGTATCCTTAACATATGACACATTTTTGCTTTTTCAAGAAAAGGAGCAGATATAAAAAAGGTAATAGACACTAAGGAAAACTGGTAACATTGAAAAGCAATGAAGAAAATGGGAATTTTATAGTTTTACCAACTTAGCACACCAACTGAGTCCATTCTTGGGGGATTTTCTCTACCTAGGATGTTAATTTAGTTATAATAATAATAATAATTTATACATAGTGTAACTGCCCTTCTTCACTTAGTATTAAATCAGAGATATTGTCCTATATTATTGCTTTCCCTTAAATTTCCTTAGTTTCTCAGTTGTCATTCCAAGTTAATTCTGGTTCAACAACAAGGTACCAGAAGTGATTACATATCTACGAATGTAGAACAACACCTGAGAAGTAACATTTCCCTGTGTTCTAATTAAATGCTTGAATGTGATCTCTTGTACATTTAAAATAACACATTTATGTGAGTAAGAGTGGAGGGTAAATGAAAGATTAATAACCCCAGGTCAGAGTTGGGTAATGGCCAAGGCAAATAATTGCTGTGATTGTAGTATTATCTGGATACAGAAAATGGTCTTCAAATTATTGACCTGTGCCTTTAATAGAAAATGATTATAATTATGTTCTTGGTCTTATAAAATTGTGAATTTCATTCAGATAGTTATTGTTGCTCTCTATACTAAGGTAGTAAGAATAATAGACTTCCTTCATGACTGTGCTATAGGGTGAGTTGAATAGACTATTTCAATATAATCTCAAGCTTCATAGAACCATGTTTTATGAATTTGAATCAACTTCAATCAAAACCATCTCATGCTCGCTTATTGTAGTGGACGCTGTGAGATCAAATTTTTATCAATTTCAGTTTATGTGGATTGTTGTTGCTTCTACTTAAACTTCGTGTTTTCTTCAGTGAGGAATTGCTTGCTTTATTTTTAATACGAATAAATAAATTTGTATTCAAATTCATATATTATTAGAAGGAAGCATTGACTCAGTTCAGATACTTTGTCTCATGATTATTTGCTCTGCTCTTTTTCACAGGATTTCATTGACCAGAATTGCTTTAATAAAAGTGCAGTGGAAATTTATGAAGTCTGCAGATTTGAAACTGGAAGAGCAGGTAGGGGAATAATAACGTATTCTTTTTAATTATATGTTATTCCTCATCAATCAAAAATAAGATGTTTGATCTTCTAGATCTGTTCTGAGCTCTATCATTCCTACAGTGAAATCTGTATCACTTTTACTTGGATAAGATATTTTTATTAAAGGCTTTCAAAAATTTGTCTCAGTGGACAGAAGGCTAGTGAACTCTTCAGATGACCTGAAATGAAATACATATTTTTCTGATTAATTTTGAAATAATATTGCTGAGAGATTTATATAAGGCTACTAAATATCACTTGGACACTTAAATATTATCTCACTAGACATGTATCTGAGGTATCAGGATGATTCTGAGACATTTTTGGTGCAAAAATGCAAGTTTGAGTGTTCTGGGTACTTAGTTTGGGTGTTTAATAAATGCTCAACGACTCTGTGTTGAGTTTGATGAACTTCATGATATTTCTTTAACAAATATGGGAGTCTGACACAGTGTCTTGAAAATCTTAGAGCTTCACCTTAGGAGATAGAGTTCTTATAGCGTGTCTTCACTGACTTTTTGGAGGCAGAGCCCTGCATATTGTGTGATGAATTTCATTTTCTCTGGATCATGAGGAATAAAATGTTATTATGATAAGATAGCACTTCTTATTTAATTTTCAAGATCAGTCTCCCTTTTTTCAGAAATTCACAAAACCAAACCTGACCTAGGAGCATAATGAATCTTGCCCGAAGTAATTTTATATATACTATATATTTATATATATATACTTAAATTTTTATGTATTTATAAAATATTGTCACTTTAAATATATTTTTTCTAAGATTTTCCCTCCCTCTTGCATAATGAAGTCAGTATAATTTGCTTTTCTCAGCAAAAACTATCCATCTCATAAAGAGTCCAATGATGGAAAGCTCTGGAAAGAGCTCAATTTCCTGTTGTCTAGCATTGTTCAAAATTCGCCAATGTCTGGTTCTAGAATTGGTAAGAATTGCAAATATACTGCATCAGATATTGGTACATGTTGACTTCAGTGGCCCATTGGCTGGTTCCATTGGCTTAGAACAGAAATATAAAGTAACACACATTTCCTCTGAGGTTTGTGGCTATAACGTTGAAAAATATTGACCTCGATGCCAAAGAAAAATAATTTTTAAATGAAATATTTATCTGTGGCTAGTCTTTAGATGATTACAAAAATGCTTTTATAAAATCTGTTTCTTAAGGCTAGAGTGTATGCTTCAGAATAACTCGCAATTAATTTTTTGGACCTTAGGATCTACTTTGATTTTTCCATAAAAAAATTTTTCTAGGAAATCAGGTTACTTTTTTTATTATTATTATTCGCTTCCTATAAGGCCAGCATTTTGAAAGAAAATGGATACATTTTATTCATTAGGCTACATTATTTTCAATCTAGGTAAACTTATACAATTGCGGCCATATTCTCCTTATTAAAAAAAAAACAAAGAAAACCTAAGAAGAAGACCTGTAATCTCTGATTCTATATGAAGGTCCAGTTGCTAGTTGATTTGTCTGTGTTGCTAGGAAAGGAAAGACTGGCTTTTTATTTAAGTTCAATATTCCTGTTGGTGCCTGTTTAGTTCCCAGTATCTATCATTATCCATTGATGTATCAACCAATCTCATTTTGCTCTAAGAAATTGACTAAATTGCCTATGTCATAACTTGGTTTGCATTTAACAGTTTAAACTATCTTGTCACTAGTGTCATTGTCATCCAAATAATTACTCCCAACTCTCTCACTACATCTGGCTCCATGTTTTCAGGTTTAAAATTAAGTGAAGTGATATAGTCTCTACTCTCCAGGAGTTCATAATCTTAGAAAAATTAGGTTAAGGCAATCTCGCAGACCTCTGTCTGTGATTTTGTGTGTGTGTACGTGTGATTTAGCCTGGAATTGTTTCCTGAACCCCCTTCCAAGTCCCTATCACCATATATATTGTCTCTGATTGAAAGGGCAGAAGGTTGCAATGCTGTGTGTGTGCGCGTGTGTGTGTGTTTCCATATGCATACATCAAGACCTGTGTCCATATCTTAATTAGGTTACAGCATTTTATTAGGACACAGACCTGGCATAATTGGTCGACTTAAGAAAGACAAAAGAAGCATTTGCACAATTTTTCAGTTCAAATAGAACTCTAAACTCAGTGCTCCGTGCTTTGCACACCACACTGCTCCCGACCAGGGGGAAGTAGGGAACGTAGAAAGGCGCCTTTTCCCCACGTCGCCCTTTTGCTTCTGGGCCAGCCTGATATCAACTCAATCCAGTTCCTTTCATGAAGGGGGCGGCCACTCCTCTCCTTCCACAGCTCGGAGGAGTAGGTCACAAGGCACTAGCGGCTTCTGTGACCCCGAATCGAAGAGAGGAGCTGGGAGTGGTCTGAGGGAACAAGGGAGGCTTTCTGCTCCTTTTCTCCCCGTCTTCCTCAGCATGGCCACCTGCGGACCGTGCACATTATTAATAGCTGTCATCTTTCTTTCTGAGCAAATCACCTCCATGCAGTCTGCACTCGAGGGTACTGCAGAGTGTCCTGCCTATCTCCGTACATTAAATAGCCTCATCGCAGTGCCGAGCCTGGCCGGTGTCTCTCTCTTCCTCTGTGGCAGGTGTATTTATCATTTTCCCCACTCTGACATTCCTAGCTCCAGCTGCCAGACCGGGCCTGGCGCCTTTCTCTCTGTAGATTAGTTTGCATTCTACAGGATTAAAAAGGTTTAGGGAGCAACTGGGAGTTGGCGGGGAGAGCCCGAGTTGTTTAGAAATGTCAGAAAAGTGTCAAGACTGCCAGTTTTCCGGGGGCTGGAACAGGGGGGCGGGGGAGGAACAGAAGTACTTTTCAATCGGGTTCTAGCAGACAGAACACCAGGAGAAAGAGTCAGCAAGGATCCCTAAGATGAGAAGAAATGCGTGCATCCTGAGCGGAGGAGGAAGAGCAAAGAGGAGGGAGAGGATGGTGGAAGGGACAAACAGCCTCGCTTTGCCACCGGGCAATTTAAAGTTGACAGATCGGACAGCCCAGGACATCACACCCCATGTCACTCTCACGCGTGAGTCACTGTGGTGGAAAGCAGCCACCAGAGAGAAGACAAAGCAGGGGTGGGGCTCTGAAAACACACAGAGGGCTCCTGCACTCAGCCGCTTGCCTTCCCATTTCATTTCCTGCCTCTATTCGAATGGCTTTGGTTTTTCGTGGAGGAGGGGGCTTTTGTCTTTGATGCGTTTCCCTGCAGAAAGGAGAGCCTTCCCAGAGCTCAGAAAGAAGCCTTGATCTCCCAAAGATCCTGCGCAGGTGACAAAGGAAATGTACGGGTGACATTTTTGAGCATCGTATCTATCCCACGCACAACAGCCACTGCTGAGAACAAAGGGGAGTGTCGTGTCTGAAAACCTCAACGCTGGACTTCGCATGAAAAATGAATCTGGGAGTATTATGACGGCACGGCATAGCCGGATAGATTGGCTACACCCTCCTGCCAATGTTTTGGGCCTGCACTGGGGGGATGTGTTCTGAGCAGCCCTGGAAAGTGTATGACTCAGTGCACCAAGAAAAAGGACCGAGGCCTGAGAAACTTGGAAAAGAATTGCCTTGGGTTTGGCTGAATTTGAAGTGAAACACTTAAGTCATTTGGCAGACCTCGACAGAAGTGATTTCCACCATGCTTTCTGCCAGCTTCTATCGCACTTCGGGACCTTCCTGGGGTAGAGAAGGAAGAGAAACTGATAACAGCAAAGATTTGGGCTTTTTCTTCATGGCGGGAAGCATGGGAACGCCCTTAAATTAGGAATCAGAAAGCAGAGTTTTGGTCAAACTCTTGGGCTTTTCTCTTCATTTGTAATATAGGTTGGGTGGGTCATTTGTAATATGGGGAATGGTTGGCCCATATGATTTTTAAGGTCCCTTCTAAAATAAAATCCTATAATTCACTTTTTAAACTCACACCCCTGGCTGTAACAGATGGATTAGACTGGTGAACTTTGCGTGAGTCCCATCTAAAGGTGCTATTTATTAAGGAAGAGGTAAAATCATCTCTGTTGTGATTAGTTCTTATCCAGATGTTGGGAATTCAGGGACCAATGCTCAGGGCATCTGACGTATAGAGCCAGTCAACAAGAAACAGGAAACTTCCTTTTGGCCAAAACATTGTTTGCAAAGGCAGCAAAATTAGTCAATTCCTCTTGCTAATGGAGAGTAGATTCCTAAGGAAGGAAGGCGTATCTCCTTCTACTTGCAAGAAAGAACTAGATCTTGTCCTCTTGAGATAAATCCCTACCTACTCTTACTAAGTTCTTTACCTCCTTACAGGTAGGAAGCCTCTTTCCACCAACATCTCTTCATTCCCTTCTTCTCCATGGGTTTCCTCCCGCCCGCTCTGTGTGCATGCCCAAGTCTCCCTTGGCTATACCTTCATCCAGATAGCTCTATTCAGATCTCTTCAATTTCTGTTGTTCCTTTCACTGATGCATCAACATTTTTGGAGTAAGATGCATGCTGGGACAGCAAAGGCCTTGCTTTCATGCAACTTAATCTCCAGTATGCTGTGGGGGTGAGGAGGGGGATTCCGTGGGAGATTAGTAAATGATAAACATGTACATAAATGAGGTACTTTAACACTGTTGGTTCACAACTCTCCTAGCTTCCTAGGAGTGATCTGAAACTTCCCACTTACGGGGAGGGCAAGGAGAGACCTAAGAAAGAGGCAGGTGCACCCCAGGTTGGTAGGTGGCAGGCTTGATAAGCAAAGGGAACTTACATGGGCTGGAGCAAGATGAATGGATCCCAGCGTCCACCTGCCAAATCTTAAACGTTTATGAAGAGGCCCTAACTGGGCTCAGTCACCTCTACTGGGCAGGTGCTCACACACCACATCCCCATCTCAAGGCCGTGTTCTCGGGGCAGCCTCTGGGAGCAGGAAAGGCAAGGGGAACCCACGTTCCCAGGACAGGAAGTGGGTTAGCCGTCTCCAAGTACCCAGGCCCAGCTAATCAGTCAACTGGCGGTCACATTTTTTTGATGACGTTCCCCAACAAACATAATGATAAGTACTTTAAAGACAAGAAAAGTAGGTGACATAATTATTATGAATGAGGGGTGGGACATGGGGCCACTTGAGATGGTGAAGTAGAGGGTCTTTTTGAGGAAATGATATTTGAACTGAAGCTGGAAATTACAGGAAGGAGCCAGTGTTGTAAAGATTCATAACACAGCATTCAAGGCAAAGGGAGTAGAAGGTGCCAGACCCATGAGGCCAGCAGGTGTTTGTCCTGGAGAAAAGAGGCTATGTGGGGTGAGCAGTAGGGAGCGTGGTAGGAGACACAAACAGACATGGGCAGGGCCGGACTGTGAGCACCTGAGGGCCTAGGGAGCCGTGGCTAGACTTTGGAGGCTGCTTTTGGGAGATTTTAAGCAGGAGGTGATGTAATCCACCTTATATTGTAAAAAATAAATAAATAAAAAGCATCCTTGCTGCTGTGTGGTGAGCTGATGGTAAAGAAGCAAGAAAGTAGTAAGAAGGTCAATAAGGAGATGACTTCAGTTTCAGGTGAGACATGATGGCGGCCCACATCTGGTCCCTGTGGTGGATGGAGATGGACAAGAGCCATATCCAAGATAGGATTTTGAGATTAAATCAGAAGATTTGGAGATAGGTTGAACTTGTCAAACAAAGGAGTTGAGAGTGCTGATAATGGCTTCCAGATGTCTGGCTTGAGTAGTTGAGCATGGAGATGTGACAGTGACTGAGATGGGGACAGCTAGGAGAGGAGACGTCTGAGTGTTAAGGAAGGATTTGTCTTTGGCCATCTTCTTTCCATTGTATCGGTTTCAAATGCATTATTAGGATTCCTCCTGGGGGCCCCAGGAAGCCCCTCATCTTCCCTGTTACCCACTGGTGGTGCTTCCAGTTAGACTGATGCTATTGACTTCTCTCTGCTCCTCGAGGACTCTGACCAGCCCTGAGAAGAGAACTGAATGACTTCACTGGCACATTTTGGAGCAAGAAGTGGGAGTCCTTAGTTCTGCCTTTTGTATTGTCTTTTCTCCTCGAAATTCACCTTCACTCAGGTGCACAGCCTGGAATTTCTGTGGCCACTCATTTCCATGGTCCCATCCATTCAATGTTCGTGATGTCCACATTCATTCCATGGCTGAGCCACATCAAGTCTATCTGTTACAGCTCTCTCGGATCTCCTTTCCAATGTCATTGTCCAGGTGCAAATCCTCATTGAAACCTTGACTACCAACCTACAGCCTCTCCCTACGTTTTCAGTGTTAAATGAACATTTTGCATCTACAACTTTTAATAGTTTGGGCTGAAAAAAAAAAAAGATGTCAGACTCCCTTAGACCACTTACAATTTAGTTTCAGTTAATTCTTTCTTCGGTAAGATTTTATTCATTTATTTGAGAAGGAGCACAAGTTGGGGGAGGAGCAGAGGGAGAGAGACAAGCAGACCCGGCACTGAGCTCTGAGAGCAGAGCCAGATGCAGGGTCTGATCCTCAACCCTGAGATCATGACCTGAGCCCAAATCAGGCGTCAGAAATGACTGAGCCAACCAGGCGTCCCCTAGTTCTAGTGACTTCTTGCCCAATTCATAGTAATATGAAAAGTGTCTCCACTTCTCTGTATCACTTTATGCTATCTGGTCTACATGGATAATTCATGCTATTCTCTAAGCCTAAAAGCTCTGACGTTTCTGGAAGGCCCAATTCTTTCCATTCTCTAAGATCCAGCCTCAGTGACACCAGTGAAATGAAATATTTTCCTATTGATGTCCCTAGATGGAGATAATTTCTCTCTTCAAGTATTGTATTCAAATAGGATCTACACCCCAATAAACACACTGAGAATTTCCTAGAAAATTTTAGGCTGATACACAATTTCCACTGACCTCCAACCCCACATTTAAAATTGTTGTTAACATGATGCTTTGTAAGAGTCGTTCTCGAATTGAGGTTAAAAAACAAAGGGGAGTCTAAGGGAACTTATGATGATCTGAATGTTGATACACATCGCCAAGACACCAGCCACCTAAAGGAGAAGAATATGAGTGAACTAGTAAAGGAAAAGTGGAGAATAAGACCAAGGCCAAGATAGCATTACTCTGTTCAGTGTAGTCTGTTTCTTTCCTTCTCTAGAACTTCCAGCAAAGTCTTGAGGGACCCCGAAAAGCACATTTTAAGTTCTTTTTGTGGATTAAAGTCTTAAATTCTAGATTTGTTCCCTTCAGTCTGCGAATCATCTGGTCCTTGGCGAAGTGAGATCAGGTAACTGGTGTTCCTGAGTGTGTAAAACATTGACGGGCTATATTTTGGTTTTGGTGTTTAAGAAACGTGGAGCTTTCTGGTACTTCCCCAAAGCTGCTGATCCACTCCTGAATAGCACAGAGCACTATATGTATCAAGATAATGCTTTTTATTTTACATCATGCCATTTCTTAAAGAACACAGCGCTCAGTACAAACAATGGTTCTGATACCATCAACAAGAAGGATATTGAAATGTGCTGCTCTTCGAATATTAAAACTGGCCGCATTTTTTAATATGCTTCTAAAGGATAATGAATGACCCAGTGGCCTGCTATCACTATCATATTATTGCTATTACCGCACACTATCAATTACAGAATACTACCTGGATCTCACGATAACCTTTTAAGATAAGGTGGATGGGTATTTTAAATTCACACCTGTCCAGAGAAGCAACTGAGGCTTGGAAGGAAGAACTGACCCAGAGCCACAATGTGAATGGCAAAGTGAGAACCTGAATCAGCTCGAGTGAGTCTTACACAAACGCTCTTTCATTGCACCGTGCAGCAGACTTACCAACTAGCATTTGATAGACTAATCGGACCAGGGAAAATTAGTGCAGGTCTACACAAACATGTGCACACACACACACATACACACACATGTACACATATGGACATAGGCAATTTGTGGGACCAAAAGTGTGCCATATTCTTCTACATCTTTCAGTTTTGCTACATTTAATATGTATGTTAATTTTTGTTTTATGTAAATGTTGTTTTATGTAAATTTTGTGTTTTTTTTTTTAAGATTTTATTTATTTACTTGAGAGAGAGAGACAGAGACAGAGAAAGCATGAGGGAGAAGCAGACTCTCCACTAAGCAGGGAGCTGGACACGGGGCTCGATCCCAGGACCCTGAGATCAGGACCTGAGCTGAAGGCGGATGCTTAAGCGACTGAGCCATCCAGGTGCCCCTGAATTTTGTTGCTTACAAAATGCTAAAACAGAGGCAGAAATCAAATACTGTCTATCTTGGGGCACCTGGCTGGCTCAATCAGTATAGAGTATGTGACTCTCGATATCAGGGATGTGTGTGTGAGCCCCACAGTGGGTGTAGAGATTACTTAAAAAAATACTGTCTATCTTACAGAATTTACCACTTTTTAATCTAGAAGCTTGATGTTAACTAGGTCTAGCCTAATACTATATACAATGGGATAAAAGTTTTCAAAAATATTGACATTGCCCATTTCTTTTTTCATCTTTTTTTTTTAGTCTGTGTCCAAAACTCTTTTAAATATCAAGTTGGGAGGAACAGCACTTCCAGGGGGAAACAATTAGGGACTGGAGGTTTTCTATTTCTTTATTATAAAATTAGGATTGAAGCCACAAGAATGGCAACTTTCGAGACATAGGGATGACGTGAGTCGCACCTCTGGCCATGCCAAGTCAGGACTCAGAAGTGACCGTGGCCTCCCACCGAGTGGCCTTGCTTGTCCTAGCCCATGGTCTTTCTCCTACTCCTTAGTATCATCCGGGTCTCTATCATATGCACCAGATACAAATCGTATAGATCCAGTATTGGCATTTGCTTTCTAGGGCTGCCGTAACCAAGTTCTGCAAAATGGGTGGCTCAGACAACACAAATTGTCTGAGGTCTGGAGAGTATAATTTCAAGTTCATCATATCAGCAGGGTTGGCTGGAAGGGAAAACATATGTCAGGCTTCTCTGCTTGCCTAGTAGATGGTCGTCTTCTCCGTACATCCTCGCATCTTCCCTCTGTATCTTCTTAAATGACTATCTTGTCCTCTGCCCTCTCAGGATTGTTTCCAGTGTGATTCCATGCATTCTGGCAACTTCAATGAGAGCTGAGACATACTGGATTTCCTTCACCTCTTTATGCACCAATCTAGAAAAGTGTCATCAATGTAGAAGCCTTCAAAAGAGTTAAGTACCAGATAGCCACAACGAAACTCTTAGGTAAGGGTCTTTGAAAGCAGAAATGGAATCCATTTGGCGATATTCCATTTCCTAGATTTTGAATAGCGCATCCTAACGTGTGCACGCCTGCCGTCGGTTGAGAGCTCATCAATATGAATGTGCTTAAATTTATTTGTAGGTCATAGGTAAACCTCACAAGAATATATGAGTTTGTGGTAAGGATTGGGACTCAAGACTGGTTTCTTTTAATTCATACTCTTGTCTTTAATTCTGATTTACTTTCAGTCTGAGCATTGATTTACCCTTTTTTAGTGTTTTCTCACTTTGTTCTTCATAAGCCCTTTGTTGGCTTTCTAAAAGTTATTGCCACTGAATTAGATTTTAATGGAGTTAATATATCAGTATGTTATTTAAGGTTTTAGTCTGTGATTAATCCTAGAAAAGCTGGGTGAGTGCCTTACCAGAGGGCTGTGTTTTCTCCAGGTTGTAACATTATTCATGTCAGATGCAAACCTATAAATACAGAGCAGCAGGAAAAATGAAGTGAGGAAGCAGGGGGATCTGGGCTTTGGCACCAGAGAGCAACGGGTACATTTTTTTTCAGGGGAGCTCAATTTTCAGTCCAAGGTCTCTGGTGAAGCAGGTCGACTTGAATTCTATGCTAGGATTAAGATGTTATTTGTTTCTGATCTATCCCTAATGATAAATTAACAGATTTACTTTGTACTCAACTATAGAATACAGGGAATGGAAACAAAGGGCAGATCATTGGATTACAGGACCCAAGACTTAACAGTTCTATTTGCGCTTCTCCTGGGCTGATGAAAAGTGGCTGAATCTCTAGACGACTCTTGTAAATAACATTCAGAGCTCGTTAAATCGGATCCCGCATGTTGCGCGTGTTATGAAACATGCATCAACCTCACAGCCCTCTCTGCATGTCTCCCTTCTCTGGGGAGCTCCTCCACCTTCTATTGTTTTCCTAATTCACACGTGAGGAGAGCGCCAGCGGAACATTTACCCGAATTCCCCTCTCAAACACGGATGGCTAGAAAACCCGAGAGAAGCCCCATAAACAACCCCATTTACATTTTTCTACCCCAAAGGTGGCCTGAGAACCTCGAGATTCCGCTAGTCTGGGCTGTGAGGTCAACACAGCCTCCCACCTACATTTTCTCTCAGAAAAACATGGCGGTGATGTGCGTCCTCCCGTCAGCAGATCTGAGCCCCGCGTGGGGATAGCAGTGCTCTTTTCATTTGAGATACCTGGAGCTACGGGTCACTTTCTAAACCAGCAAAAATACCCTGCAGTTCTAGGTTACTCTGACATAGGTAATGACTTAAAATTCCTCTGAGCTTAGATTTTACACTTCATGATTCTCCAAATTAGCTCTTGTTATCCCTATAGGTTTCTGCCTTTTGAGCTTTTAGAGTTGCAAGTCTCTAATATAACCAGGGCACCAGAGTCCTTGGCACATGGGGTCACAACCCCCTGCAGGATGGGATGGGAGGGCTGTGGGTGTGTGAGCAGAGGGAGGTAGCTAGTGAAATAAAGAATCGAAGACTTGTCCTACGATAAACAGAAAAATGGTGCTGGATATCAGCCTCAAAGGCACCAGCGGATACCTGATGCAATCTATACCAGACTGGAGAAGACTGGGAAAAAGGAGAATTACGGAAGGTTAGACAAAGACACTGTTTCTTCCCTCTTGACTTTTTATGTATACATTGGTACCGTGTGAAGGAAAAAAAAATCTTTGGTTTCACATATCATGTCCTGTGTTCTGTGGTTAGGTTTAAGTTGGAGAATCCTCTCAGGGAGTCTTCACCAATCTCCTGTGTCTGTCAGCAACTGATATATTATGAACCGCTTACGAGCATGAGTGACAAATATTAGTTTCATTTTGTGGAATCTGAGGGCTTGAAAAAGGAAACCACCTGGCCGTGTGCAAACGTGACTGTCCTAACAGAATGCGGTAGACATTGGACAATTTGGACCGTTTTCAGAGGATAATGACGTTCCTCCCTTGAACAAATCATGTCTGCTGTTTAGCAACCTTTATAGTTGGGACGTGCCTTCTCATAAAGAACTTGCTTTTAGACTTGACCAGAGTTTTTCCATTTTGCTGGAAGAAATAGACTATTGTTTGACCACATATATGAAAGCTTTTGTAGCAAAGGAATTGATCATATGGCGAATGCACTGGTTGGGTGGATATTTCTTTCCAGTCGTGCTCTTTCCTTCCTCTAAACCTCCACAGTCTCAAATAGAATTGTCTCCTCGATACTTCTTCCCTCCCCTCTGGGTTTCGGCACATCACACTAGATGGCAGTAATACCCCAGTTTGGGAGTCCATTTACTGTCTCCCCTACCCCCACACACAACCTTTTCTTGTCCAAAATAATATGGAATAAAACATGCAAATAAAATCTGTTCATTTTGTACAAGATTCATTCAGAAAAGCTGATATACAATTAAAGCTGGTAAGGAAAAAAATATGTTAAACAATATTGAAAGCTCAGGCATTATGGGGATTTTTGCAGGGCGGGGGAGTGGTCTTCTGGTTTGTTTCTTTGTTACAGTTTTTCAGATATAGTTTAATTACAAAAGGAAATTGGTTGGGCCAAAAATCTAAGCTTAAGTGAGAAGGTAAACGTGTATTTCTCAGAAAGAAAGGAAGTCAGCCATGCCAGTCCCTTCTGGGTTTTGTTTTGTTTTGTTTTGTTTTTTCAAATTCTATGCTTCTTCCAGCAGATTGGCTATGCTTTTATGCAACATTAACCTGGATTTTCTAGACAGAGATGGTCAGATGCAAACTGAGAGCCTTATGTGTATTGCCCATTAATAGTGAATAGGATGATTGGAAGGAAAACCAAACCAAACCAAAAGCTCCTGATATAATGAGGACCCCTTTTCATTGTGTTTGTGTAAGTCTACAGATCTGCTGAGGATTTAGAGGGAGACAAAATCAGTGTCTGTAAAATATTCCTGGTCAGCTAATCCAGAGCCCCAGAATGCCCTACGAGGTGGGCACCATCTGAGAAAAAAATATGCAAAAAATGGCTCTACTTAGACTGACACTAATTCATTTTGCATATGAAGTAGGAAAAAGGTAAAATGTTTTTTATCAAAACAAATTTGTCAAACATTTAACTTGATGTTAGAGGAATGTTATTTTTTTCCCTCTCACACTTCACAGCCCTCGGCTCTATATTGGAATTCACAGGCACTATGGTCTCATTTTAAAGGAAAGCATGTAATCACCTTTTAAAGGTTACTACACAGAAAACTGAAGCAGCATCATAAGAAGCAGTGTGAATTCATGAGCAAATATGAAGAATGTTACTCAGCCTGCATGTGAAAATGCTTAGTGCATTATTTATAGATATTGTTTTACCACGGAGATCAAGGTCATGCGTTGGCCTCCCGGGCAATGGGTCAAGTCATGAGAGGTCATCCTTATAATCCCGGCTGACAGTTTCTTGGAGAGACTTGGTGTACTTTAAGTAGATGTATTTTCCAACTTGGAAGGAACAGTCAAAACTTTTTTTTTTTTTTTCTTAATTAGCTAGCTACTCACTTATCCAACTTGATCACAACTCATTAATTTTGATCAGAAACAGTGCACAGCGTTGTGAGGTGCTGCTATGTTCACATTCTCTCTCCCTGAATTTTATGAATCATTCCATTAAGAGAAGTAGGCAATTAACCTTTCCTTCAGCCAATTCCTTCTTGTCTTCTATCGTTTGCCAATGATGTTTCCATATATTCCAGTGTCCAAAAGCAGACTCAATTATAATGTAACTTATAAGAAGATACTGGAATCCTAGGACATTTACTTTAGAATCTTCAATGGCAAATTATTTTTAAATACTTTTCAAAATCAATATATATTAAATATTACAGAATTCCATGCTTTTGTTACCCATACTGGGCCCTTTTGTTGTATTCGGCTCCCTTGGGTTCTCTTGTGAAATACAGACGACGTAGACCTGCTTGTTCAAATAATCTTGGGACATGATATTGAGGTTGTGACCTCTCCTAGTATTAAACAGGCAGTGGCATATGGTAGGGGGATTAGGGAGAGTGGGTTGTCCCTGAATAGGCAATAAGGGGGTATATCCTCTGCAGAGAATTTAAAAACAATAGTAAACCTTACTAAAAATAACTCTGGTTTTTATTATCATCGTGCACCAGCAATTCTAAACAATGTCAGTAACAGAATAGTCTTCCACATTGAGCATATCCTTCCTACTCTCTGTCTGCCTTTGAGAGCTGCCGAAAAGGGGAAGGTTCTTGATACCATCGCACTCACTCCAAGGGGCTATATTTTCTACATAGGCTTAAGTGTAAAAGAAAAAAATTAAAAACACAAGAGTTCTCTCATCCTGCCTTTTAATCATTTTTCCCAGTTCTAATCTCCTCTACTTCCTTCAATTTTGATTGGAAGTTTTCACATAGTATTTTTGTGAGCATTCAGGATGTCATGTCAATTAGCACTTTCTATGAATACTGGGACATTTCTGGATCAATCTGGGCTTTCCCCAAAATCTTGGAATCACATATATTCCTTTCTATGTTTTCTGACACCCAGGATCAGTAGATCAAAAACCAGTCAAAATGACATAGATCTTTTATAGTCACAAAATACCGTAAGACCAAAACGTTCAGAAAGAAGCATCCCTATTTAATAGGTAATGGAATTCAGGATAATAAGAGGTGGCTAAAGAGCCTCTGCAGGAGAAAAACTAGCAAGAACTTGTCACCAAAGCTGATGTGAATCAGGTGAGCCCCAAAGCAAGCATCTCCGGGCGTCTCTGTTTTCATGAACCACCTCTGTATCATTGGCCAGGTGTTTCCAGACCAATTAAAAAAAAAATCAATGATTGAATTTACAGTAAAACCAACATATGAATGGAAAGCAGGGTTGTTGTCATTTGTACATCCTGGAAAGGCGTAGAAATAGGATCCAAGATGAGAAGCGTGGATTTCAAAGTCAGGAACCCGAGGGTTTTCGTTTGTCCTGACCCCACCACATGCTAAATGTATAGCATTGTATACCTGTCTCTTTAAGACTTGGTTTTCTCAGCTGCTAAGCTGGTATAAAAATCGTATAATAATGGCATGTTGTGGCCTTATCATTAGGTTGAAATGATTGGATGTAGGTAAAATTCTTGCCCCAGTTCTTGGCACATAGAAAGCTTTCTATGTTTCTTAGCTATTTGATTCCTTATAGAATTCCATGTGTACAGTGGGTAATAGAATAATAATTCTCTTTGGGCTAAATGAGCTATCAGTTAAGTCGAGAGTGGGTTCCTCAGGCTTTAGCAAATGTTCAGTCTAGGTCCTCACCTTATCTTTCTATATTTACTCCTTTTCTCACACATCAGTTCTAGTTATTTAGTCTGGGTCTGGTTATCTAAAATATATCCAATGTCCTCTCATCAGTGTGTAAATAATAACAATATCAGACTCCTAACACTAGTGGTGGATTTTCATCAGTGAAAGAAGAAAAAGCAAGAGATTATCAACTGAAGTAAGAGAAATTTCCATGGAAGGGACCAGTTGGGGTCAGTTGCAGGAGCCTGGGTTCGAACCAAGGGGAGCAGGAAGCAGGTGTACTCAGGGGGTGGAGGAAGGGCTGGAGGAAGAGTATGAGCAAAGTAATGGATTCAGAGAAAGAAAATGTGCACAGAGGAAGGAGGGAACCAGCATCCCTAGTGTAGGAAGTTGTGTCTTGAGTAGTTCAGGTTGGGTATGCAGGCAAGCCTGGTCATGCCGACCCTTTAACTCTGGATAGAATTCTATTGACTTACAGCAGGAAGCCACTTGGGGTATGAGATTCAGGGTTGGGGCTGAGATGTAGGGTGGACGCTGGGGCTAAGGTTGGAGGTAGAAGTTCTAGGTAGGGTTTGAAACTACAATTGGGTTTGGAGTAGGTTTGGGGGCCACTCATGAATAAAAGTGAAGATACAGATGTGCATGGATGCATACATTTCAGCGGATTCAAACTCCCTGAAGTCAGTCAATGGGTTACTGTTTAAGAGCCTCTGCCTCTCTCTCTCTATGTATATATGTGTGTATATATGTAAATATATACATATGACTACAATGTATGTACACATATGCATATAGCCGAAGAGGTCACTAGTCCTGTTATAGGAAATGCTGTCTTATATGTTTGCTAAGCAGGATAATAAAAATAATAACAAACATTTATTCAACCCGGGCACAGTGCTAAACACTTCATGTATGTTATCTACTATAATTTAAATCTAATGGAAATGGAAGAGAGAGATTATAGTTGGAGTGGAAAGGGGACAGGCATCAGGGAAACCAGTTAGCAATCTGTTGCCAAACCAAACCGATAAAGCTTTGGCATATGGTAAATAGAAGTGGGAATGGAGAGGAAGGGGGAAGATATGAAAACTATTAGAAAGGGAGAAATGATCTTGTTTTGAAAGACACCAGGCAGAAGAGCTCTTAGACAGGGAACACTGGAGGATGTTGGAGAATTGAGTAAGTTAGGGAGGTTACAGGAATACGAGAGGCACAGCAATGTTTGTAAACTGCAGTGTGCTTATTAATGTACATCGTTATTATTTTACCTATCCACGCAATTCTCTAAAAGAATACTTGAGTTCCTGCTACACGTTTTCCTCTATTCTGTGTATGCTTTAAATAATATCTGTCCAGCCCATCTCTGACTTTGTCTTCTTCTTGTTTCCAAGCAAATGAGAGAAAACACAGCTATGGACTGGCTTGCTTCAAGCCAGTCCAACCCCATGACCCTGTCTGTTCCAATCAGGACATGGCCACCCTAGCAACCAGAAACTCTGGTTTTTTCCATTTTTGTTTTTTTAATTTTTAATATTTTTTTTAATTTTCTCTCCCAAGAAGTAGGAACTAGTTTATATAGACTACCGAAAAAAAATTTATTCACTATATTCTGCATTTTAGTTTGGCTCCTTGAAAAAATGTCCAAGTGTTTCTCTTAAATGGGTCAGACTCCTTTACATTTTTCTGAATATTTTAAGACACAATTTAAACAAAATAGACTAGGTGGTAGAAAAAGCGACGCCGTCATGAAAGCAAAACATTTCACTCGATCATTTTTTTTTTTTGAGACTGACGTTGTAATAGATGGTTTGCCTTCCCGAACTTTGAGTCCAAACGGAGATAATGAAATTATGATTTATTTTTCTCAAATCTTCCATTCTCCTTTCTTTTCATTCCTCAACTGTCATTCTCAGATAAAAACATTATGGTCATCTCTACCCTTCCCAGGGTAAGAATGACATTCGTCTAAAGGAGATGGCGTGGTGGGGATGACGCTTTTCCTAATGTGGTGACTTCTGTGAAGGAAAGCTAATTGCTAGGATGAGCCAGTTATGTGTCAGGCATCCCATGAAAGAATAGTCCCTTGGTACAAAAAAAAAAAAATATCCCTGACCCCTTGGGCCTTTTTGTCCCAAGTTTTAGCAGAGACAACTAGGAAACATTCAAGACCACTACCCAACTATTTGCTCACCAACCTCAAGTCATATTTGAGCAGTTCCATCCTATTGGAAGAACTTAGGTTTTTTGCAGCAAAGGGGAATTTTAAACAATTTGAAATGGCTACATTTATACTGGGGGATGCTAAAATCTAGGCATCCATATAAATAGCATTTTTATTATAATTGGTTAAAGTGTTTATGAATGTTCTAGAGATTTGGGGATTGTCAAAGTTTTAAAGATTAGTTTAGCGTTCCCTAAGTCTAATGACAATAGGTTGGTTAGAGTGGACCTCATGAAGAAATAAGGAAGGGTATTGGAGCAGAGAATGGAAGGAAATGACGGGCAAGTCATGGAGACTTTTGGGAGAAGAAAATTCCAACCGGAGGAAATGTCCAGAGAAAGGTCCCAAGAAGGAAAAGTGTCTGAATGTTTGGGGAAAAGTAAGGAGGCTGGCATGGAGTGCATGATGCAACAGTAAGAAGTATTGAGGTCAGAGAAGTAGGAGGACAAGGGTGCAAGGGGGAAAGCATGTTGGCGTAGGTCATTGAGAGGAATTGTAAAGATGTTGGCTTTTATTCTGAGGGAAATTTTCTGCTGAAAACTTCTGTGTATATGTTACCAACTTAATTCACATCTTTAGACTTGTCTACAGTAGGATTGGTACTCCTTTTCATAAAGATCTGAATAAATATTTTAGGTACACAAACCTTATGGTCTGTTTCAGCCACTCAGTTCCGCTATTGTAGTGCAAAAGCAGCCGTAGGCCATAGGTATAAAATGGGCGTGTCTGTGACCCACTAAAACTTCATTTACAAAACATGCCAGCAGCCCAGAGGCCATAGTTTGCTGACCTTTATTCTAGACATTCATTGGTTTATTTAATTCTTCCAGGAAAATTCAGCTAAGGGAAAACGGAGAAGAAACTTAAAGTGATTGACTATCTACTATGGGTCAGCATGTGTTCTCAGTATTATATATACACACAGTCATCTATGTCCATCCTCATTATTTGTCACTTGTCCAGGACAGCTTTATCTCTCAGGAAAATAACTTCAATAGACTCCTTCCTGAATCTGTTTTGCTTGCACATCTTCTCAATACATTCTGCCAGAATAATCTTTTAAAACATAATCATGCCAAATATTTAACGAAAGAAAACACTAATTCTATATAATTGCTTCCAGAACATGTCAGCTCCCAATTCACGTTATAAAGTCAGCATTATTCTGATATCAAAACCAGACAGAAAAAATATAAGAAAACCACAGAAGAATATCCCTTATGAAAAATTATCAACAAAATATTAGCAAATTGCATCTAGGAACATATAAAAGGAATAATATACTAATATCAAGCAGAATTTATTCCAGAAATGCAAAAATGAATCAATATTCCAAAGATGATTCAAAGTAACCTGCAAATTAAGAGCCAAAAGAAATGAATTGATGCAGAAAAAGCATTTGACAGAACTTAACAACCACTCATGGTATAATCTCTCAGTAAATTAGGAGTGGAATGGAACATCCTCAACCTGATGAAAAGCATGTACAAGAAAACTGACCTTTAACATTGGTGGAAGACTGAATGCTGTCTTTCTCAGGTAGGAAAGAAACAAGTTAAGAATATCCATTCTCACCATTCATAGTCATCATATTACTAGAATAATAACCTGTGCAATAAAGCAAGAAAAGAAAATTAAATGCATATAGATAAGAAAAAAAGGGAACTTTTCTGTCACTATTTGAAGACAGCAATCATATTTCTACATATGAGTAATGAACAAATATAAACTTATATTAAAAATAATGACCATTTAGGAGAGGGGCCCAAAAATCCTGAGGTATAAATCTATACACAAAACGTGTATAGGATCTGTATGGTGAAAAGTATACAATGATGATGAAAATAATCAAAGACCTAAATAAACAGAGAGATGGATTTAGGTCAGGTATTGGAAAACTCAATCCAGACGGTAATACTCCCCAAACAGATGTGAGGTTTAATGTAATTGCTATCATAATCCCAAAAGGATTTTTTGAAAATATAGATAAGCTGATTCTAAAATGAATATAGAAAGGCAAAAGAAATAGAATAGTGAAAAAAATTTTGAAAGAAGAGAATAAGGTTGGAGAAATCAGAATATTCCATATTAACACTTATTTTATGGTTACAGTTATCAAAACAGTGTGGTCCTGACAGAAGGATAGATACATAAATCAACGAAGCAGGACAAATTAATACAGAGAAGCACAACTGATTTTCAACAAAGGAAGGACTGATCCTCACCCAGTTTTTCCTATGACAGTCAATTGAATCTTCATCCTTTTATTTGGTTGTAGTATAAGTGCTTGACATTAAACTTTTCAGTGCTGAGGCATCCATTGCAAAAGATATTCTCTTGAATAAGTATACCACCAGCTGTGTGACAGAGTTACCAGACAACCAAATAGGCTTCCACTACCCAAGGAGTGCCTTTTTCAGAAAACCCTGGGTGACCTACATAATTGACTGCTTGAGTAACCCTACGTCCCTTCTCCCATGCCCTGATTCCCACTCTTGTGCTTCAAATTAGCCAGTAATGAGTGACCCCAGAAACCACAAACTTCTTGCCCTTGCACCCTAATAAAGGCAGAATATCAGGTCCATTCCCTCCATCTGTCTCTCTCCCCTCATGAAATCAGTGTGTGGCCCGCAGGCAGGCAGTGTGCCCTACAGGACTTGTAAGTAATAAATCTTGTTCCTCAAAGTTCCCTGATCATTTCTTGGTGAAGTTCATCCTGTGAACGTAATAAGAACTATAAGGGTGTGGGCCTGGTAGGATTATTGTCTGTGGGGCTCTCCATCAGTAATTCGGGTTGGGTGAGGTCTTCAGGCATTCCCAGCTGAGAGCATGACCTTCGATATGCTGGGGCTGACACGACATTGGTCAAGCCCAAAACTAGAGTCACCCTTGATTCTGTTCTTTCTCTCACACAATTGTCTCATCTGTTGGAAAATCTTGTCCACTCCTTCTTCAGAGCATATCCAGAATCTGACTATTTTTTACCCCCTCTGCTCTTATCACCACCATCCTTTCCTTATCCAAACTGTTGCAGTAAGCTTTTAAGCAGTCTCAATACTTCTACACTTTTCCTGCTCTATAGTCTATTGTCTATACTGTTGACCAAAGAGTCATTTTAAAAGATGGTATCAATCCTTGACTCAAGGTCTTCAAATGGCTCCTCATCTCACTGAGAGTATAATCCCAAGTCACGACCATGGGCTTAAAAGATCGTCTCTCTACCATCCTCTGCTCTCAATCTTCTCCCATCTC
Source organism: Potos flavus (assembly GCA_028534135.1). Classification (NCBI taxonomy): domain Eukaryota; kingdom Metazoa; phylum Chordata; class Mammalia; order Carnivora; family Procyonidae; genus Potos; species Potos flavus. The sequence goes on along the minus strand of CM052886.1, from coordinate 125,252,512 downwards.
TGTATCTCTCATTGACTCCTCTGCCATCACACTGACTTCCTTGATATTTCTTGAACAGGCCAAGTATACTCAACCCTTGTAGTTTTTGTACTTGATGATTCTTGTGCCAAAACTGTCTTTTCCCAAGACTCAGAAAAGTTCGCTCCTTCACTTCTTCCAGGTTTCTGACAATATGGCATCATATCAGAGACCTTTCCTGATGAAAGCAACCTACCCCTCCCAGGCATTCCCAACTCCT
>CM052886.1:125230202-125251774 GCA_028534135.1 Potos flavus | reverse complement strand
AATTCTTTTTTTAATCATAAATATTTTATTGCCAAATACAGCATACTTTATTGAGATTTGATTTCTATTTTTTTTATTATGTTAGTCACCATACATTTAAAGACAAATATAAAACTTAAAGTCATATGTAACAACTGTTACATTACATAGAACTTGTGTCAAGGGCCTTTTCAACAGAGTACCATGTTTGACTTTTATGTGGCAAAGCAAAATAGGAAAAGGGATCAGAGTACCTATATAAGTTTATGTAACACAAGAGTCATGAGATCTCTCTTCTCAAGTATAATGAGACTACAGTGATAAACAAAACAAGACCAAAAAAAATGGGTAAGCATCCATGGTGTACCTAATTCTATAGGAAATTGCTATCAGCAAAAATGCTTCTTAAGCAAAGAAAGATAATGTTTACCCTTAAGTTGTCTACAATCTAGGTCATAGGAGGAGCCAAACCCACAGCTCTCACCAATGACAACAGATGAAAGAGAGACAAATTATTACTGAGTTTTGGGTTTCAAAGCCTTTTAGGGACATTGGGAACTTGCAAGGATTCCAGAGAAGAGCCACAGAGATGATTAAAGAGTGTAAAACAGGACCTCTGAGGGGAGGTTAAAGGAATTGGGATTATTTAGTTTGGAAGCGAGGTGATTAAGAAGTGGTTTCAAAATAGCTTTAAAAATACACAGTGCTAGCTAATTGATAATGGTGGCTATCTTTTCCCCAGGATGAGAAGTGGACAACAAAATGCTACCGGAGAGATCTGGTTCAATATATTAGTAAGAGGGAGTTGTCTGAGATTAAAGATGGAAATAGATGGTCGAAGTACGAGACTATGTTTTCTTTTCAGTTTATTTAATCTTTAAAAATGAGAAGAGATCTACGTAACTGTTGTGCAAAGCCGAGAGTGAAAGTAAGTCAATTTTAAAGGCCATAGCACTGGAGGACTTTTCAAAATATCTTCCACGTAGGTGACTCTTAGACTATATTTAGCATTTGCCAAGTCTTAAGCATGGGCTCCGTGTCATCTTTGAATAGGAAATCCTGCAACTCAGCTTTTCCTCTCATCTTTAATTTTTATATAACACTAATTATCTCTATGGATTGAAATTTTAAGTGCTTGGTATTTTGTATCCACTTATAATCAGGCATAACAAAATAATCACAAAGGAGTGCTTTGTTTGTTTTCTTTAGGAAGTATTTCATAGTTCATTGGTAGATGATGTATAGTCTTCTGGCATATGAAGCCAGATTGGCAATAAAAATTACTTCCTGGGGGATTATAATCTATCCTACATTTAGGATCGCCAAATAGTTTTGGTAGAGGAAAAAAAAAAACAAAAACCTGAAGCAATCAAGCTGAGTTTCACTTTTTTACTTATTAAAGCCTAGTTAAAACAAAAGGAATGCTTAATGCAATGATTATGAAAATAAATTTTTCCAGTCCAAAGGCAATAATTCAGTTGAAAAGCTCATAAAAATGGGGTACTCTGACACAATTCAGCTCTGAAAGCTTGAATAATGTTTGATTTCTTCCAAACTAAATTTTAAACAGCCTAAGCAAACCCGAATTTATTTGAAAACCCAACTCCCATTGTTTACTTTTTCAGTGGGTTTTCTTCTTGGCAACAAAGAGCCTGAAGTCTTAATAAAGTTGGGACTTACTTAATGCAGTGAGGAAGAAACTGGGCCAATGCTTAGGGAAACTGTTTGCCAAGAAATTTTAACAATTGCATGTTAAGTATTGTTCCATTTCAGGGGTGGAATTAAACTTCTAGGAGTAAAACTTCCGTATACACTTTATCGCTATAGTATGCTTTGCGCAATCTTAAACGGAATTAGGTTTCTCATTAATGAAGGACATAAATCTGAATTTATTTGCCAAAAAGGCAAGATAAGGATTCCAGTAATAGTGTTTTAAAATACACTCTTGTGTACTTACCTACATTATAGTATTTCAAAGCAATAGAAATCTTGGCCATCAATGGTATCTTCATTAATTTCACACTGCGCATGTCAATAACCAGCTAAGCTCAGCACAGACTTTCTCAATCTTTCAGCCCCATCCACTTACCTATTCTTTTAGCACCATTTACCGGGATATGAGAACCAGCTCTGTGACTGGCCTTTTGGTGCATGAATCATGGCATGTTAGAGATAAAATTGTTCTTATTACATGAATTGCTCCCATGTCGGCAGGAGAAGAATCTTTAAAAAGAGGAAGAAAAAAGTCGCCCAGGATTAGGGGAAGGAGCTAGTCCTGGTGATGATGGGGTAGATGAGACTCAGGAAGAGCGAAGTTTAATTGACTCCTCTACCTCTGTATACAATCTCCTTTTTTTTTTTTTTTTTAGTTTTTCTTTATTTTTATTTATTTATTTGACAGAGAAAGACCCAGTGAGAGAGGGAACACAACCAGGGGGAGTGGGAGAGGGAGAAGCAGGTTTCCCGTGGAGCAGGGAGCCCGATGCGGGGCTTGATCCCAGGACCCGGGGCCTGTGACCCAAGCCGAAGGCAGACGCCCAACAACTGAGCCACCCAGGCACCCCTACAACCTTTTTTTATAACATCCTATTGCGAAATTGCAAAAAGAATATTTTTCTTCAAAAAGAATATTTCTAAGAAAATTGGGAATCTTGTTCAACAATGCAGATCAGTGCTGAAGACGTGTGATAGTCCCTGATCAGAGCACCTCCAGGGAGAATAACCCATTTAAAGACATTTCACTCTATATCAGTCAGAATACAAAAAAAAAAAAAAAAAAAAATAGGCCATCTGGGTAAAATCATCAGATTTTTACCTCTGAAGTTTTCAGAGCTATGCTCTCCCACTAAGGTTCCATTTAGGCAGAAATTAAATTTCCACCCTTATCAGCTGTGCAGGCTTCCACGGAGCCATGCCCACAGAGCTTAATCCCAGACAGCACTGTTTTGTCACCCACAAATCTATTCTATTCTAATCTTGGGGTGTGTTTAGAAATACAAATGTGGTATTTTCACAGGCCGAGCTGCAAATTGGAGGCATACCATGTGGCAAAAAAATAGGAGCTCATGGGGGGAGAAAGAGCTTAGGTATTCTACTCTAAATGGACAAATAGGATGTTCCTGATCTCAAAGGAATTCTTTGGCTCGCTATTTAATTGCTATTAAAAAAAAAATGTATTACTGAGAAAACATACATCGAGATTCTTTAGGAAACAGAATTTTGCTATGTTTTATGTTGTTTACGTGAAGAATTAGCAGCACTGAATTAGATATAATGCACAGTGAATTAAATTTAAAAAGCTTCCACTGTTGGGAATCTTAGGATGAAGGATTTTGATACAAAAAGTAACAGAAAGGATAGAATGTCACTTGTCACGTAGCTCTCCAAGGGAGAGAGGAAGTTGTAGTCATGTGTTTAGACCCGAGAAATTGCCAAATGTCCTCTTGAGAAGGTTCGATTGGGAAGAAATTCAGGTGATACCTCAACGTACAAGATAGGAACTTAATGCACACGGGAGAGTGGGGGCTTTTCCGGATTATGGGGAAAACGGGAGAGAAGTTCCAAACATGTATTGCAGCAAAACATGTATTGCTGGAAAACGAGTGAAGCGGGGAAATGGATGTGTACATAGAAGACAAAGGCTCCCAGTCTTCTCCACCGTTTCTCCTATAATAACGTTTTTATTGTGTGTTTAATAACTGTTCTACGGAGAAATACAAGATGCTCATAGATATCTGTTAAAAAGCTTAGAGCAAGTCCTGATGGAAAGTTTAAAGGTAACATTTTTCACTCTCTCATCAAAGTCACTGGATGAAAAAGTAGCTTTTAACCATCATTATCTCCTGGCTGCTTTTTGTTTCTCAATATACTTGGCTTTGGCACATTAGATATCATAAATCTTTTCAGGAAAGCGATGCTAGCAGGCATCCAAGAAAGTATGTGTGAGATAGATACACATGCATGTTCACACACACACACACACACACACACACACACACACACACCCTGTAGTCTGAGTCCCCTTAAACTCTATTTTTATTTTCTTTAAAATAAGATCTAGTTATTTTATTGTTGTATACAAGCTGAGTTATGAAGATATAATAATATATTAATACGGATGGTGTGAGTAGACTGCAGTTTATATAAAAGTCTTGGAAATAATTTCTTTGAGCATATGGCAGGTATAACATATCAAGTCATTTCAAATGCATTTACTTTGTCTTTAAAGACTGCCCATTATATTATATTAAGTTCCATAGGTAAGTTTTTAAAAACCATTTATAGTGAAATGGGTAACTCTTAAAATAAATGTGTTTCGGTGGTTGTTGATGGGTTGTAATGATTTAATAAGCTGTGTCTAATATTTTCTGTATCTATTTAATATCATTTATAACCATCCAGTCTAGCAATTGAGAAATATAAATGAACCATTAGGGCAACTTGCCCCTTTCTGCTTTTTCTATACCGCATAAATGTGTTTTGTCCATTCTTGGTTTCAATAACTCTAGTGTTGGTTCATCTATCATATTCTGTGGGAAAGCTCTCCGCACAATGATAGCTCTCAATGTTTAGATATTTTCTTTTCTCATAAAATTTAGTCCTTAATGTATATAACAAAATATGTTGGTTCAGGTTTGTTCAGAATATTCTCTAGGGGAATAAGTGCATAGTACATTTCAGATTTATAAGTTATTCCTAAATGTTTGTAAAATCCATGGGAATATGCTTATTTTTTTTAAAGATTTTATTTATTTATTTGACACAGAGAGAGATCACAAGTAGACAGAGAGGCAGGTAGAGAGAGAGGGGGAAGCAGGCTCCCCACTGATCACGAGAGCCCAATGCGGGGCTTGATCCCAGGACCCTGAGATCATGATCTAAGCTGAAGGCAGAGGCTTTAACCCACTGAGCTACCCAGGTGCCCCGGGAATATGCTTTAGATTGTTTCATTAATGTAGTATCTCATTAAGACTTAGATCCTTAAAACTCTCTCTCTCTCTTTCCATATCTATATATCTATATATCTATATGTATCAGTATATCTCCTCTCAGTCAGTCACCTGGTGAGGTCTAAATGTAAAAGAAATCACTTTGGAGACCTTCCATCATTCTGCCTTCTTATATCTCTGATTACACATGTAGCACTTTTAGATGGCGATACTGGCTTTTTTTTTTTTTTTTTTTTCACATGAGGTTGAATGTGTTTATTTGTATTTGCCCTATCTGGCATCAAACATTAATCACTACAGGGGTCATCCTCTTAAGCCCAATAGCATAATTAGAGAAAATTTTCTTTTTCATATGAATGTAACTCACCTTAATAAGATCTAAAGTGTAACAGGTACACTGAGCCCAAAATGAATTTGGGACATTCAAGATGATTTATTGCCTTTATGTTATTTTGCATTCTTTTTAGAAAGCAGCTATGCCATAGGGTTAAAAAGTTCTGTGTCTACAGCTGGAGGCTCTGGGTGTAAATTCTATTTACGTGTCCTTTGGAAATCTAAGTGTTGTGTCCACGTTTCCTTACCTGTGAAATGGAGCTAACATTTTGGTAGATGATAGAGTTTTCGTAAATATTAAATGAGATGACGCATTTAGGATGCTTACTAGAGTACTAGGTCATAGTTGGCGTTTAATAATTAGCTATTTTTTTTTTTTGAAAAATCAAGAATGGATAATGAAATAACAAGTGGCTAGTAACGGACGTGGAAATGTGCATGTAGATCTCCTTGGAGGAAAGACCTGAGGCCGCCGCTGTTGAAATGTGGTCAGGAGACTGCATTCAGCTGGCAGTGTTTCTTCAAATTGCTTCTGTGGCCGAGAGATACCGAATCCTTTGGGGAAGCCACGTGCTTCAGTGATCAAAGCATAGGCGTTAAAAGGCTGCCCATTTAGGCTCAAAGCAGGACGACTACGACTGGTCATTGCTCCGCAGTTCCCAGGGGAGTTGGCGAGGCTGCTTCACCCTTTGCCTGCACCTGCTTCCTGTCCCTCCCTTCCAGAGAGCTTGAGCTCATCTCACGGGCCCTCCCTTGCAAACATCTTGAACACTAAACTCTGTCTCAGAGTCTGCTCTCCAGGAAACCCAAACTGCAGCCTTGTTTTACAAGAGGAGTTCTAAAAATGGCAGCTTTTCTAACAAATATTTAATTCAAAAATATAAAAAATGTTAAAAAAATCTTCCTAATGAAAAGCATTATTTCGAGCCCAGCATACCTGTCTTCAGGATTGCTTCCACTTAGGTTCCTTAGAAAATCATGTAAGTATAAAGAGATGAGTTTTTAAAATAGTTTTATGCCATGAAGTTGCAGTCTTTTTTTTTTTTTTAAGATTTTTTTGTTTATTTTAGAGAGAGAGAGAGAGAGAGTGTGCTTGAGTGGGGGGAGGGGCAGAGGCAGAAGCAGACTCCCTGCTGAGCAGGGAGCCCAGTGCAGGACTGGATCCCAGGACCCCAGGATTATGACCCGAGCCAAAGGCAGACGATGAACCGACTGAACCACCCACACACCCATGAAGCGTCTTTTTTTTTTTTTTTTTAAAGATTTTTATTTATTTATTTGACACAGCAAGAGAGGGAACACAGCAGGGAGGGCGGGAGAGGGAGAAGCAGGCTTCCCGCTGAGCAGGAAGCCCGATATGGGGCTCGATCCCAGGACCGTGGGATCATGACCTGAGCCGAAGGCAGATGCTTAACGACAGAGCCACCCCAGTGTCCTAAGAAGTTTCATTCTTGACAGGAAGACCTGACGTCCAAAATTCTGTAGAAATCATTATTAACAGTACACATTATAACTGATATAATTTCAGTCTCAAAGTATTCATTAATGGCTTGTTTCATAGCAAGACATATTTATTTAATTCAATTTATAGAAAAGATCATCCAGAAAGGCTCCTGGCACTTCTGTGATGCCTCCTAGAACCAAAGGAATCCTAGGACAGAGTAAGGCAAGATCTTCTGAATATATAAGGACCTGGATGGAAGACCAGGCTAACTTAAAATGGTTAAGCATCTGCCATGAGCTCAGGTCATGATCTCAGGGTCCTGGGATCAAGCCCCACATCAGGCTCCCTGCTCAGTGGGGAATCTGCTTCTCCCTCTGCCCCTCCCTCCACTCATGCTCTCTCTCTCTCTCAAATAAATGAATACAATCTTTAAAAAAATTAAAATGTCACTCATTTATTTATGTATTCACCAGGTACGTATTTATTGAGCATATATTAGATAACTGGCACTGTGCTAGGACCAGTAGTGAGAAAACACAGATGTGTCCCCTGTCTTTGCAGCTACTTTTATCATGTGTGAGACATATACTCACAAAACTATCCACCACATTCCAACTGTGAGAAATCCTAGCAGGGAAAGGGGTCTCGGTTTCCTTGAGAGATTTTATAATGGAGATCTACCTCATCAGGATGGGTCACAGAAGCCACTCTTGGCCAAGAGCCTGAAAGATGAATAGGAGTTAGCTATGTGGAGACAGAGTGAAGAACATTTCCTGTAAATGTAGGAACATTTCCAAAGGCCCTGAGGAGGAGACAGTTTGGCATATGATGTCCGATACATGAAGGAATGAATAAAGGCCAGTTTGCCAACGTCAGAAAACAAGGGGGAGGGGTTGAGGTTGAGGAAAGACTTAAAAAAGAAAACCGTAGTATCCTGAGTTCTTCAAGGTGGTGCATGACAATTGTAAGGAAGGTGATAAGAAGAAATGTGTGTGTGTGTGTGTGTGTGTGTATAATAAACACACATATATAGTTATATAAAATATACGGATATTTTAAATATATTTTTGACATATGATTGGCCAGGGAAAAACCAGGCTTACTATATATTGGTGGATATATAAAATATTTCTAATCAGAGCGGCTGCATAGATGGTTCCTGAACTTCTCTCCTGCTATGGACTTGTGAGTCCCTCTGAAAGAAACCCAGAAACTGATTTAGCAACTCCTACACAGCTGGTGTGCCAGAAAAATACCCACATTGAACTGGGTGTGAGGGGCTGACATACACCTTCACCACAATTCCCACCCCTTAGCACAGCCCCATGCTATCTGCAGGGAACACCTAGCTAATTGGCCCCCAAAATGCCAATCTCTCAGCTTTTATTTATTTTTCATTTTATTATTTTACTTATTACTCCTAAAGAATTTTAGAATTTGCGTATATTTAAAGCATAATTTAAAAACAAAAACATTTTGTATTACTCTGCGAATCTTAAAGTGACATATGCACGATAATTATTTATGGTACACATGCAAACTCTTTAACCCATTTCTTAGCCATATCTGTCTCTACTACCTTGTCAAGGACATTTAAAATTTTTTAGTAGGGTGTTATTTTAATATTTTTTGGAAAATCATCTGCAATTTGTTGGAAAATTGTGTTTTATAGTTAAAGAATGTTGGAATTTTTGATACATTTGTCTTTTTTTCATAGACCCAAGTATTTTACTTGTGTTCCACAAGTTTGTTATTACATGTCTTCATTGTCATTCAGTTCACAATATTTTAAATTTCCCTTGTGACTTATTTTTGGTTGACTCCTGGTTATTTAGAATTATGTTGCTTCTCTCCATCCCTCCTAACAGACATTGGTATTTTGTCTTAGAGGTGACAGGTGGAAGAGGTGGATAAGACTGGTTATATTGAGCAAATATGTTAACTGATGGAGCAAGGAAGTAAGTGGGGAGTAATGGGAGTCACTCTTCTGTCCGAGAAGTTATTTACAAACAGTGGGAGTCACTCTTCTGTCCGAGAAGTTATTTACAAACAGTAATTGGAAGGACCACAAAAATTCCATATGTGAAGAACTGGGATTGCATTGATAGCCAAGTAACAGTGAACACACCAAGCATTTGGAATTTGCATTCCAAATACCATTCTTCACTAAAAAAGAAAACCAGGAATGCTCTGAGAAATATCCAGGAAAGGGAAAGGAGATGAGTTTGGAATCTCTCTCTCTTCTCAAAAGAATAAGATTTCCCAAATAACAATGGAAGTATATAAAAAAGACCCAGGAGTCAACTTGAAGGGCCAAATGTAAGAAATTTGAGAATCAAAATAAATAATGAGTCTATCCAGTCAAATTCATTGAATGGAATTGAAATAATTCTGATATTAAAAAAATGAGTAATTATATGAAATCAGAAGGAGAAAGAAAAGTTCTTCTTTGCAGCAGAGTCTCTGACAATAAATGTAGGAAGAAAGATGGATATGATGATCCCCATTTTGGCGACCATCGGGTGCTGGTTGGATCAATCAGGAGGCACAGTGAATTATCTGGCTGGTGACTAGAAACTGGAAGGGAATAGACTGGGTAAAGATTCGGCAGAGCATAACAGGCATGAGTCCTTTCTGGCTCTAGAATTATTAGGATCTCAACTGCAATGGCTTACATGGCTAGAGGTGCCCCAGACAGCCTGCCTGGGCTCGGGTCTGGCTGGAGCTGTGTTCTTTTGTTTCTTCTCCACATTTTCTGTGCTGGGCTTCCATGGATAGTGCCTGTGTGAGCATGGCTGGAAGAGCTTAGGATGATTTCAAAGTTTGCTTCATAGCTTCTGCCCTCCCCAAAGATATGTCTTCGATGGGGTCAAACTGCACAGCTTCCTTTGAACTAACCTCAGAAGGGCAGAATGTCAGCTCTGTCTCTGCATTGTGTTGTCAGTCAAGTCAGAGAGGCCAGCGCCAGCTTCAAGGGGAAGGGAAGGAGCCTTTACCTTTCGATAAGAGGAGTAGCCCAAAAATCTGCAGCCATTTTTATCCTGCTGTACTCTCTATTCCAAGTAAATTTCTTCTCCATTGCTATTTTACTCAGTAAGGGTATTGTTTTGTTTACAGTAATGAAATGTTTCTCAAAATATGTATGCCTATTATCACCCACCTAAATCATTTTCTCTTTGAAGTATTGCATTGTTGCAATAATTTGAAATTCTGCTAATGGGGCCAAGACAATCAACTCTATCATTTTGATTTCATTAGTTCACAGGAACATTTGGAATTGAAGATTAGTGAAATAAAGTTTTAAGATAATCATTCGATCTAACTGAAAAGTCATGGTTCACACAGTTATAGGTAAATGTAACTTTTACAGCTACAGGTATGGAAAATTGTTATTTGGGTTGTCTTAAAATAATGGCCGACTTTTGAAGTAGATACCAATTACTTTCAGTGGATTTTGGACTTATTTTCATTTTATCTGTAATATCACTGCTCTCACTCTTATGGATGGTAAACATTGCGTTAAGTCACACATTCACTATCAACTTCCAAAAGAAACAACTTGTCAGTATCTAATTTTTGATTAAACATGATATTTTATTTTGTAATCGAATTGTTGATTGAAGATGTACCGCACGCAAGTTTACAATCAATAAAATAGTTACAGGTACACACCAGAGACTGACAAATGAATAACATGTAGTAAAGGAGTTAAGACTACTCTCATAACCTCTAAGGATGAACACTAGGCTCCCAGACTGACTTGACCAACACCTGTAGTTTCCTGTCTCTGTTGTTGTTGTTGACTCTGGCGACTGGCAGCCTGAAGGCTTCTCACACATCATAGGTCTCTGTGGTCCGTCTCCAGCTGCTTGTGTCTGAACGCATGTTCTCAAACAGCGAGAGCCCCACATCGTGATTGAAGGAGAGGTGTTGTATTGAGTCAGAGAAAGAGAGATGAGTTTTTGCTGGCTGTATTACCAATGGAATAGACTTGAAGGTGAGAATCCTGTCTTCTGCCCATGTATTCCATACAGGACTCGATGGGCACTGGCAGAAACTGGGAGAACAAAATAGACATCCACCAGATACAGCCTCCTTTTTCCAGCTGGCTTTTAATATTTTTATTTTTATTGATTGATTGGTTGGTTGGTTGATTTAAGTAGGCTTCATGCCCAGCGTGGAGCCCAATGCAGGGCTTGAGCTCATAGCCCCGAGATCAACACCTGAGCTGAGATCCAGAGTCAGACGCGTAACCCACTGAGGCACCCAGGTGTGCCCCTTCGCTGCCCTGGCTTTTTAAAAATGCAACTCTTAATAATGCTACTTGACAAAAATTCAGAAATCAAGAAACAGCTGGGACAACAGGCATACACCGATAGCATACTAGGAAATCAGGACATGATCATCTACGAGAGCAAAATGAAAAGTGAATTATTTTAAGTGCATTGCCTTTAGAAAGGATTTCCCCAGTGCACTGTGAGGAAGGAACTGGAGGGCATAAGAGAGGATACTGAGAAACCAAACCACATAAGAAGTTATCATTATATGCTGGGTGACAGTTGAACTATGTTGATGGTAACAGGGATGGTAAAAAGTGGATGGGTTTCTATAGGTACTTAGGAAATAAAAGTCAAAGGATTTTGTTCCATATTCGAGTAGGACAGAGAGTTTCAATAATGGCATCATATATCATGTACATGTACTGGGTGGATGATCGTTTCATTCCCTCTCAGAGAGAGACCATGAGGAAAGGTCCAGAAATGTAAGAGGACTACCTTTGAGATGAGATGGCTTTTACTGATTCAGGAGATGTCAGCTGAATCTATGAGTCTGGAGCGAATGAGGATAGAATACTCTTAGATAAACAAGTTTTTAAATGAGAACGTCCAGTTTCATCTTAGGAGTTAAATTTTCTCAGCCAAGTAGGAGACAAAAATGTGATTGCTAATGGCTGGAGGTGAGGGTAGAAAGTGAGAGAGAGAGAGATAGAGACATAGAGAGAGAAAAACAGAGACAGAGAGAGGTTAGGAGACTGAAATTAATCGTTGTTATTGCCTTGAGTAGTTGCATGAGTTGATCAGGGACGCGGAAGAGGACATGGGAGGTTTCTGCATTGTGATGTGGTCCTACAGAGCCAAGTGCTATGAGCGTGGGTTGCTCTAAAAGTCAATCACTGTACGTTTAATTATGAAAAGAGGGGGAAATGCTGTCATTCATGGTCTTTGTTAATTACATTTTAAACCGATCATGTCTTTTGTGAATCAAAGTCACTTTTGTTGATTAACATTTGAAAAATACTTTTCTACACCTTGATGCACTGAGCTGAAAGCATTTTCTAGTTTCCCTGCTACCAATTTGCATTGGCATTTTGTAGTTATTGTTCTAGACCAGGCTTTTTAAATTGCTATTGGATTGAAGGGCAGCGTTCAAGAATAGGCCAAGAATCGGGGACCAAAATATTTGTGGCTTACACTCAATCATATAACCAGTTTTGAATTTTCTTTTTCCTAGCCATTGCATTCTACAAGAGAGGGTATAAAAAGAGACTGTTGTCTAAATCCCTTGATCCATTTGCAGCATAGGTGAAGAAAAATGATTGTTAGCTACAAGTCTTTATTCATGTATTTAACTACACTGTATGCTTTATTATAAATGAATTTGGGGTCCATATCTATCAAGGAGATGTCCATAGAAAATAGAGTCCTATCATATTAGAGTTTAGAATATTGCTTCAAGAGGACTAATCCTATGGATCGTGCTGTGTATCGGAGGCCATTCTCAGTCTTCAACGCCACTCATATTTAAAATATAAACAAAGAAGGATCAGAGTTAGTCAGTTACCATGGATGATATTTGTGTATCTGGAAAAAAAAAAAGCTGATTGTGATAAAACTGTCCCAAGTTCGAATCAGATAACATCTACATGCTAAAACATATTTTAGAAAAACCTCGTCTGAGGATCTTCCAGTGTCAAATAGAAGCTGTATGGGCAGAGAGGCTTTCTGCCTCATCAAATGCCATTTATGTCACAGTCCTTAAAAGCTTCTACCCTTACTGTTTTTTCAACCTATTCGTTTGGCAGGGAAGTGTAGGTTGTTTTTTGTGTGTGTGTGTTAAGCCCTCACCATCAATCTTGTCCCGAACGAATGTGGCCAAGGAAATGGGAGATGGAACTTTATTCTTTCACTAAAGCTCTGCTCAGACCACTGGCAATAAAGAAAAAAAAAAAAAGAGAGGTTTTTTTTTTCTTTCTTTCTTCCTTTTTGAATAGTAGGCTCCACGCCCAGCATGGAGCCCAATGTGGGGCTTGCATTCAGGACCCTGAGATCAAGACCTGAGCTGAGATCAAGAATCAGCCACCAGGTGCCCCGAAGAAAAAGTTTTTGAAACTCAATGTAGAGAAGATTGGGGTTAACTTTTTGAGTTATCACTGTCCTATTCATTGGATTTTTAGATTCACTTTGCATTTCCCTTCCTCTTTATTAGTTATTTTTTTTTTTTTTTAAATTCAGGCATCACTCATCCATATGGATAACTCTGAAATGTCAGTATGTTAGAAGTGAAATACACAAATTCATATGCCAAACCTACAGCTGTCATTTACTCTGAAAACTCCAGGAATCTGACAGATTTGGTAGAATTCCTATGGGATGGGAAATCATTCTTTGAGATAAATCTCTGTCTTTGCAATGGACTGGAACTAGGAATTAAGAATATTCACAAATCATCAATGATCAAAAAAAATTTTTTAACATCAAACACATTTCAAAATTACAAATTCCAAATAGATATGAAACACTGCTCATGTGCCAGCTGTCTGGCTTTTTGGGGGGTGAGGGGCTTGAGGGGCGTGTGTGTGGTGGGCGTGGCAGGCTGACGTCTGACCTGGTGGGAGGAAGAAAGAGGAGTCAGCTGCCCAGGTGACAAAGTGGGTAAACATGGACGTCCCTTGTGTGTGGAGGGTTATGTTCGGGAACAACGTGAAAATCTGTCACAACCAGGAAAACTAAGTAATTGCTTTAACCTGCTAAAGATCCCTTCTTACTCCATAATCTATTTAAGTCCTGAAGTTTCATTCCCACCCACCGCAGCCGACTCCCAGGTGCGACTGGAGACAAATACCACATTGCTTGAAGGTCCCTGGCCTTGCTCCTTAGGAAGCTAGGGAAAGAAAAAAAAAAAAAAAAAAGATGCTGAAGTGCATTTGTGAATCCAAAGATATCATCTAGTATCTGGTGTAATTTATTTGTTAAGGAAATCTGTAGCCTCTAATTCATTTGAGAAGTACAGTATTGATTTTGTCTTTGACAGAATAAATATATTCCATAGGTCACCTGCACACATTGTACACTTACTGCAGCAGACATTTAGAATTTTATAATATGGCATGATGGGTGATTTCCCCCCCCTTTCCATTTTTCATTTCTGTTTTTCTTGGAAAATAACAAAATTCAGGCTATTTTTCTATAGTTAAGTGGATAGAACCACAGATAGATCTTGAGGCTGAGGGTGGGAAAAAAATGCATAATTGGTGGCAGTTTCCCATGAGACTTGGATATGGAATGTAATTGTTATTAATACTTTCACATAAAGAAATGTACAATTATAGGGGCACCTGGGTGGCTCAGTCGGTTAAGCCTCTGCCTTTGGCTCAGGTCACGAACCCAGGGTCCTGGGACCCTGCTCCGCGGGGAGCCTGCTTCCCCCTCTGCTTCTGCCCCTCCCCCCTGCTCGTGCTCTCTCACTTACTCTCTCTCAAATAAATAAAATCTTAAAAAAAAAAAACAGGAAATGTACAATTATAATTCTATAACAATAGTCCCAAACTTTAGTTAGCATTACAATTACCCGTGGAACAAGCGTGGGACCTTTACTTACGGACACACTGTCTCTGGTGTTTGTAGACTCACCTACCTACACTCACTTGTCATTTTGAAACACATTCATTCAGGGCACTGTGTGCTATACAGGACCCGTAATAATTTAAAAATAAATCCGTCCTTCCTTCAATGAGTAGACAACCTAGAAAGAGAGGGAAATAATGCAAACAAAACGTTATATTTCTATACCATAAAACAGGGGTGCTGCAGAAGAGAACATAGATTAGAGAGGGTGCCTATTCACTTCTCCCCTAAACCCCAGCCTTTCCTAAGTGACATCTCCCTTGGATGTCTGACAGACATCGCACACTTAGCAGGCAGAAAGCTGGGCCCCTGATACTTCCCAGATTTATTTCTCTTCTAGTTTTCTTCAATTCAGTCAGCACCAACTTCACCTGGTACAAAATGCATAAAGGCGTCTCGATGATATCCCCTGCTCTCATATACCATGTCACTCCATCAGCAAGTGCCCTGGGCTCTACCTTATCCTTTGCTGTCATTTTATTCCAGCTCCCCACCGTTTTTCACTTGAATGATGCAGTGGTCTCCCACCTCACCTCCCACACCCACCATTGATCCCCTGTCCATACTTTCAGTGCAATAGCCAGAGTGACACTATTATGCCTAACCATGTTTTATGAGCTCAGAACTCTCCAGCGGCTTCCCATTTTGCCCTGAGGGAAAAACCCAACAATGATCCATGAGGATCTACAGAAAAATCTAGTTGCCTCTTTCTTCCATTGACCTAAAATCTTAATATTCTCCATCTTGGTCCGTCTAATCCAAATACGTTTACTTCCTGTCTTTTGCTCAAACCCCGCCGACATGCTCCTGACCCGGGGCCTCTGTTTGGGATGCTCTTCTCAGAAGTATCTGCTCGGCTTTCTCTCCTCCAGATCTGTGGTTCACTGTCACCTGCTTGGGGAGCCCTGCCTTGCCTTGCCTTGAGCCCTTGGGGGTGAGCTGATGTGAATTCAGGCTCCCGATCTGCTGCAGTGGCCTTGGGCAAGGTATGACGGGCTTTCTCTGCTCTGTCTTCATCCTTCCTAGTATTAGTTAGGGGAGGCTAGCAACTATAATACATAGACCAACATGCATCCTGGATCACATACCATGGATCTTTATTCCTCGGTCTCATGATAGTGCAAGGCAGGTGCTCCTGTTGGGAAGAATTCCTAGCTGATGGAGTACTTTTCTCCATGTGGTGATTCCGTTCTATCCTATGAGTCAACCATCCCCCAGGATAGGGGCCTGCCTCCCGGCCAAATCTGGCCCCCACATGTGTTTGTATTTTTGCCCATGGTAGTTTCTTTTACATTTTTAAGGGGTTATTGGGGGGAAAACTCAAAAATATGCAGATGTATATAGCCTAGGAAACCTTAAAAAAATTGTTAATTTTTGGTCAAGAGTCTAGGCAGTAGATTAGAATCAAATTAAATGTAGTCATCTAAAAGTCTTAAAATCATATATTTTTTTCTTTTTCTTTTTAACTGAACCCTTTAAAAATGAAAAGAAAAAAGAAAACTCTAGTTTGTGAGTCATACAAAAAGAATCGGAAGGCTGGATTTGGCCCAAAGCCATAGTTTGCTGACCTTCTGCTCCTGCCATTCACTCACTTTGGAGATAAAGTCGTTTTCTAGGCTTCGATCCCAACAGACAGAATGGAATTTTTTTTATTGGCAAGTATGAAAACTGTCAGCTTGATACCTCACCTTGTGTTAAAGGAGTGTGGTTTGCTAATTAAGGGGAAGAGGAGAAAGGCATTTGCTGCTCTGACTGCTAGGCTCTCCAGCCTTGGACTGATGGTCAGTGGGAAACAGGAATTACAGCACTCCAAGTTCCCAGGCAGGCCTTGGTGATCATTTTTACTTGAACTGAAGTTTTACTTTAGTAGTCTGCTGGGGTAGCTATAGGGAAAAATCATTACCGTGCAAGTCAGGACAATGGTCCCTGGTAAAAAGGGGACTTTCCCCCTTAGGTCCTAATAAAGCTTAGGGCATAACCCACCTGTCACTTTAAATATCTCTCTCTCTCCTGTGGTCTCCGTATTCATGCCAGCAACATTCCCTGTGAATTGTAACATTGCCTTACATGTATGACTAGAATGATAAAAATAACAACCTTGTGCTAATAGCATTTATTTATTTTGTCTTGAATTTCAAGCATGCTAGCCCACAGTGAAGATATCAAATTGTAACAGGCTGAACCAATGGACTGCCATTGTTTTGAAAACAGGAGAAATAAAATTTTCCTGAGTGTCGGGGAAATAAATATTTGAGTGGGAAAAAAAAAAGGAAGTGGAAACTTGAATTAGCCAAAATAAAAGTCATGGGGTGAAATTTCCCTTTGTTCTCATGTGAACTGAGTTAATATCAGGTGACTTTGAACTCAACAATGAGGACACTGGAAAATAACTGGCCACCTAGGTACAAGGTCAGGTTATACCAGTCCTTGATTCCCAGATGGAGACTGTTGGATCATCGGGGATTATAATGCAGTTAAACCAGCACAGCTAGCATGATCCTAGGTCAACTCAATAGATATTTGCAGAGGGGCTAAGTTCCAGGCATGTCACTAGTAGAGATGGATATAATAATAGTGATGTTACCGCCCCTGCATTTAAAGCTTATAGGGTGTTGGAGAAAACAGCATCCAGGAAGCCCATTAGGATACAGTGTGGTCATCACTGCAAACAATCCCCCCAAGCAGAACAAGACCCTTGGGTGGTATTAGCCTGGGGGTGAGCTGAGGTGAATTCAGGCTCCCGATCTGCTGCAGTGGCCTTGGGCAAGGTATGACGGGCTTTCTCTGCTCTGTCTTCATCTGTAATATTAGGGAAATAATAACTATCTCCCTGGTATGAGAGGATAGACTGATAGATGGATGAATAAATAGATTACTAGGTAGATGAGAGCTCGCTCTTCTACGTGATAACACTTGGCATAGAGAGTGCATAAAAAATTATCACAATTATCTTCTTTTCTTCATCTACTCCTACAGCTGGATAAACCTTACATACTTCAACATACCAAAGAAGAGATTAAAAGTAGCCAGCAGTATTTTTCCATAGATATTATAGTTGCTTGCTTTTATCACTACTCCGTATTTTCATAGTTACTTCATAAATTTCAAAGCGATCTCATTTTTGGCACTACATCCATTTACCACCCTACTTTCTTGACACGATTTCCATCCCTAGAAGGGCTCCCACATTTGTGAGTTAAAGACAGCTAACCCACATGTGATTCCAATAAGATTGGTAATAGTATCATTAAATGCAGTAACAAACACATTTTTTTTTTCAAACACATTTTGTTTTAGTGTTTTGTAGGAAATGTATTTCTTTTGTTCCTTTATTAAAGTAATTGGAGTGTGATTATTTTTCCTATCTCTGCCCTTAGCTGTTGGGTTTTTAAAATTCTTTTGATGATCATGTATTCAAACAGATGTAACATCTGCAAAATACCTTTTAATCAATTATTGGCTATTCATAGTACAGCAATTAACATACGTGTGAAAGTGTATGGTTCGAACATCCACTTGTTAAAATCGTGACAAATATGTATCTATTGTTTATTTGAAACATCAAGGGGCCTTGCAAGGTATATCTTATTATAAATGTTTTCAATTTATACTACAACAGGAGTATTTTATTATGCAATATTAAAATACTTGGAAATGAATGCATTATGCAATCCCACACGACTTGAATTAGCTGAATCCTTCGAGTAGCATATATAAATGCTTTCTCCCAGCTGTGTGTTTGGTGGTGACGGGATTGGAAGGGGGGAATCTATCTCACAATTATTAAGCAAATTCAAAAGAGAACTCTGAGTTACGTCTGAAGGCAAAAATAAATATAAAACAAATAAAAAAGAACCTTGTTTTATCTCAATCTCCAGAGAGCCACCCGATGAGATAATTCTCTTTCCTCTATTGTCACTTTATTTTCCTGAGCACAGGATTCAGTAACTGTTGAGTGCGGTGTTCCAGTGTATCAGACACCTGGACATCGGAGAGGTCTCAGGTGTGTGTGTCTTTATCTAATTACCCCTTTGGACACACCGAGGCTGTTAAAAGCTTCTCAGGACTTGAGTTGTAAAGGATGAGCCACAAAAAGAGGAGGGGACCATCTTGAAATGGGAGAGATATGAACCAAATGCTTGTGTGTGTGGAAATGAGCTACAGGAGGCAGTGGTGTGTTTCTAAGGAAGGGAGTGCTGCTCGCCCACTTCACCTGGCTCTTTCCTGAATCCCTTCCTTACAGAGGAGTAAAGGTCTGGAAAGCTAAGGGTGGAGGGAGGGAGGACAGGAGGAAGAACATTAAATCAAAGAAATTAGCAAATACATAGCAGCTTATATGTGTCCTTTCCCACAGAATGAATTGGTACATTGCATGTTTTATTTATTTTTGTCTACTTTTTATTTTGTGGGTGGTTTTTTGGTTTTTTGTTTTTTTGTTTTTTTGCTTTTGGGCTTTGGTGGTTTGTTTGTTTGCATATTTTAAAACTCAAAAGATTATCCTCACTTTCAGAACACTGTTACTTTGAAACTGTTTTTAAAATATCAGAATTCTCAGCATTTCTCAGTCATCAATCTCACCTGTATTGACTGCCTATGGATGATTTTTGAGTCCCTGATCCCAAATGTGCCAATTAGGAGAGAATGGAATTATTTCCATGCCTTCAAAAAGCCTATACTCTGGTTTCATGAGGAATCACTACTCTAAGTGGCTAAGGTTTAAAAATGCACTTCCTCTTTTTAAAATCATTACTAACGTCATTCTCCTTTCCAGTCCCCCTCCCCCGACCTCACCAGCAACTCCTTACAGAATGAATGATGCAGCAGCAAAGCACCACATTTTCAAAGCACCAATGACCCTTCTAGACTTCCCTCAGCCACAGCGGATGGCAGCCCAGAGTCTGAAAAACATGAGCTCGCAAGAGTAGCTCTTCAATCACGGTCCTTGACATTTCCATGAGGGTAGTTTTCTTTTCTTGTCTTTTAATTTTATTTTTTCAGTGTTCCAAGATTCATTGCTCATGCACCACACCCAGTGCTCCATGCAATCCGTGCCCTCCTCAGTACCCACCACAGACTCGCCCACCCCCCCACCCCGCTCCTCTCCAAACCCTCCGTTTGTTGCTCAGAGGCCATGAGGGTAGTTTTCCAAGAACAGGTGTGGGTACAGATCCTTTCTGCTCCAGGAAAGGCTGGTTTTGAATCATAGAGATGAAAGAAGACCAAGCTTTTTTTTTTTTTAAACTGGCAGAGATAGTACCGATGATCTAATACAAACTTCTAATTTTGTAAGAAAAGAAATGGAGACCAAGAAGTTTAAATGATTTACTTAATATCACACTGTGAATGACAGAGTTTAGATTACAACCTACCTCTTCTGACTCTTGAAACAAGGTTCCCTTACCATGCCATACCACCTCCAGTTGTTTAGAGCAGATTTGAAAAGAGAAAAAAAAATAGGTTTCAGAATTTATTTCGTTGGTTATCAGAGACAAGTTTGAGAAAAACCGTAGTTGGAAATAAAATTCGATTCAACTCTGCCATTTGTAAGAATAACAAAAAAAACCTCTCTCTAGTCAACTAACAGGAATATGATGTAAACAGAAATGCAAATTGGAGCATCATTCAGTCTCCTCTTTCCCTGGCCTCTGAAAAACCTTTTGTTTCTAAGGAGTCATTAGCTGGAGAAAAGAGTCCCTTTGCTTGAAAGCCAGGGCAGTCGGTTCTCAGCCTCTCGGTGCCTTCCTCTCCCTCCTGCTTCTCCTTTTAACATCCTCAAGGTTCAACTCTTATTTTCCCCTTGGCATGACATTTCTAACTAGGCAGCTTTCCCTTTATTCTGAATAACTGAAGGCCAGTCCCAGAGAAAGGGGAAGGGAAGGGTGAAAAAGGAAGCACGCAAGAGAAGACACGAGAGAAATCCATTCCCTTTTGCAGACTGCTGATCATGAGAAGAACCACAAAGGGCACAGGGGGTGTGTAGAAATAGAAATATTCCAGACTGTACTGGGGATGGGGCACAGAAGAAGAAAAAAAAGCTCCTTGGTTGAAAGCAAGTAGACTAGAATACGTAACAGAAAGGAAACCCAGCCACGCATTTTAGCAAGTCCTGCAAGGAAATGGGAGACAAATGGATCTGGTCATTGCTCGCTGAACGTCCCGGATGAGCCCATGTCACGTACAAAGTGATGGCGACCATCTGCTTTCCTTCTCTGATTCAGGAGCAGTGTCCGGAGCCATACCATTCCTTCCATCCTCCTTTGCCCCCACAACCTCCCACTTGGAGTTCCATGGGCACTCAGGTCCTGCAAGGTCTAGTTTTGCAAGCAGACCCTTCCGCAGCCGCCCGGATCGGTAACAAAGGACCACAACACCACCGGCCCATCAACTTCTAGGCAGAGCCATTACGATGACTTTTATTTCCAACTTTAATCTCAGGTTCAAACAGAAAGCCTATAGCTACAACCTCAAGAATAGATCAATGTCAAAGGTAGCGAAGGAGGTCAAACTGAACGCAGAGAGAGCTTGAGGCAACGGAAAATTTTATCAAGGTAGCGGGTCATCGTAATTCCATTTCATGAATACTTTAGAAAGCAGGGACTGGTGGTCCCCGAACCATTTAAGGCTTTTATTGCTTTGCCAGGCAGCCCGCAAAGTATCTCGGCTGTCAGACATTAGCACCTTGCAGGCTCTCCAAGGTGGGTGAAGTTTTCAGTTCATTTGTTGTTCTGTCTATGTAGGAGAAGTTGAGTTTATAGCAGAGATTCTGGGCACTGATATGTTGATTCCTGACATCAGAGTCACGTCTGTAAGGCTGATGAAAGGAGCGCCAGCCTCCAGGCTGCAGGGGAAGAGACAAGCTGTGTGTGCACACATTTCAGGAAATCCAACAAATTCAACACATTCGAATGAGTTTACTGCCTAGAAGTATAAGAAATGGAAACAGAACAGGAATCAAGGCGGGAA
>CM052886.1:125206590-125229702 GCA_028534135.1 Potos flavus | reverse complement strand
CATAAGAGACTCTTTTCAGTTAATTCTGACATTCCATCAAAAATGAAATGTAAGATCCATATGGTGAGTGCCTTGAATGTGACGCTTCCCTAAATATCACACACACACTCACACTCACACGTGCACACACATGTGCACAGACACAGGCATGCATGCACACACTCACACTAAAGCAAAATCCATTACTGAATGAAACAGTGCCCTTAATCACCTCTCCCCGTCTCTATCTTTATTTCTGAGATTCGCTATTCAGTTATCGAATTTTCAGTAGCGCAGGAAATGCTCCCATAATTTTAGTAAAGAGCAGGATGTAGTCCCCTGCAGCTTTAAGAATGCTAAGGAAATTATGCAGAGGGGGAACACTGGACACAGATACAGGGTACGTGATGTTCACATCGGCTGCCTGATGATTCAAGGTGACCTAATTGTTTTTCTTGAAGCTTCTATGCATTTTCCAGATTTTCAGCATTTTGGAAATTACCTTTATAATCTATAATCTATCATTATGTAATGAGAATACATCGCTGGTGTTATTATTCTTATCCAAGCGAAAAAGAAAGTGAAGCTTGCGTTTCATGCTACAGTGAGTGCTTCTACTCTTTGAAACCTTAGACCTTAGTGTGGGTTCTCCATTTTTATGTTATTTTTTTGCCCAACCCAACATTGTATCTGAGAGATAACTCCACTACCTGCAAGACTGACCAGTACTAGGAACTTCAAGAAGGTCGAGCTCCAGTACTAATTCACTTGCAAAGCGTGTACACATTTAGAGCCACACACCACCCTCTTACTGCTGCCATTCTAATATACCTAAAAAAAAAAAAAAAAATTTAAGTATACCAACATATTGGACCAAATTGAAAATCCATAGTCACAATCATTACATGAACTGTTCTTCAAAAACAGAAATGAGTTTCATGCCTTCACGGATCCAAAAATTGGAAGTGAAAAACTTTGGTCCGGCTGCTTAGCTAAATTATAAAATGATTAAAAATATACTTGATCTCTAACCCATGCAAGCATTACTTCATTCAGGAAGCTGACTGCCTATCATTTTTCGAAGTATTTACAATATTTATTAAGGTGAAAGTAAAAAGGAGAGATGGAAAATCTTTGAGCATCTAAAAGTTCAAAAATTTTTTTACATGGCAGGGTTATTTACCAAAGAAATTAGATGAATTCGTAGGCCTAAAAGTTGATAAAAACCAAGTAAAATGCATCTCTTTCTTTTTTCTGTTTGCTAAGGGAGAATATTCCAAGAAATCTTCCATTGTGCTGAAAGTTTCGTCTTCCCTTTGTCCTTACACAAACATGCTCAGTGTCACTTTGCTAAATTCTCCCTTTTCAGGAAGATTTCCAGTGTCATTTCAGCTAGATTTAATATATATCACAGTTGAGGTAGTAAGGAGGGGATGCGTCTAGTGTGATTCCCTTAGAATATCCTTTCCTCCAAGTCATGCATTTAGTTACACATTCAGCATGGGATCCCAACATCTCAGACGATGGATCACAGCAGGAAAATGACCACTCCCCTGCCTTCTTCGGTTCAAGAGCCAAAGGTTGAGAAAGAGATGACTGTAAAGTTATAGGAATTGAGATACATAGTTAAGGGGGTGAGCACGCTTGATCCTTATTGCTCCTCTGGTCTGCAACAGCCCTCGCCCTCTCTGGTCAGATGGCCCACGTTGCCACCAGCAGTGCCTGCCCGTCAACTTCTTCACGGGAACCTTCCATCCCAGATAATCACAGAAGAGTGGCAATCCCGTGATTTCGTGTTTTAACCTCACAGGGCAGACACTGACATGATGCTCACGAATAGGAATCTCTGGCAGATTCATTATATAAAATATTCGATTCTTGTATACATTTCCCTATAAAGACTGGCACCATTAAATTAATAACTAGTAAAGGAAGAGAAGGAAGGTGCATTTTTTTTTTAACCAGAGATTCAGAAAACAAAGTTGTTTTTGAAAGTGTCAGGGACACCTGGGTGGCTCAGTCGGTTAAGCCTTCGGCTCAGGTCATGATCCCTGGGTCCTGGGATCGAGCCCCGCATCGGGCTCCCTGCTCAGTGGGGAGCCTGCTTCTCCCTCTCTCTCTGGACTCTCTCTCTCAAATAAATATATAAAATCTTTTTTTTTTTTTAAAGACAGTGTCTAAAGGCATGAGCTAAAAGCAATGAAAGTGACAAGCGAGTAGGCGCCCTTCGATTGCTACTCGAAGGTCTGTGTGTCCCTGAACTGGGCTATTTCTCTCCTGTGTGGAAGAAAATACACCAGGCACACTTAGAAATTCATCGCTCAGCCAGGCCGCTGGGTCAGGAAGACGCAGACAGTATGCATGGCTTTCCTCGCTTTTCAAAAGAAAAAAAACCGTGGAAAGGTCACACGCTAGCATCAGGAGAGACCAGGGTCAGCGAATTCCCTCCTGGACGTGCTAGCCCCAGGTCACAGAAGCCTTTCTTCGGAAACCAAAGGGGGTGGCTCGCTCCAGTCTTGGCCGGGAAGCAAATTGAGGAGGTGGGCCCCGCATTGCTTCTCGCTTCTGC
This sequence comes from Potos flavus, assembly GCA_028534135.1. Classification (NCBI taxonomy): domain Eukaryota; kingdom Metazoa; phylum Chordata; class Mammalia; order Carnivora; family Procyonidae; genus Potos; species Potos flavus. Next base: position 125,227,154 of record CM052886.1, on the reverse strand, counting down.
CTGAGGACATTTTCCTCCCAGACAGATAGATGCGGAAGTCATTTCCTGGGGGTGGGAGCCCCGCAGGCTCCCTCTCTTCCCTCTCTTACAGCATTGTAAGAAGGCGGGTGGGGAGTCCCACTTTCCTGTGCCAGCGGATCCCTGATGAATGACATGCCCATCGCGCCCTGTGTGTCACTGTGTGGGTACGTGTGTCCCCGGCCTGGGTGAATCCGACATCCACTTCCATAAAAACATAAAAATATAAACTTTGTCACCTCTGTTTTCAATTCCTTCTTATAAATCTTACGTCCAACATAGAGAAAGAAGCATAGACATACCTCATCATCATATTGAAAGAGGAAGGGGTAGGAGAATGTGGATCTCTCCGTGGATTTTTGTCATTGTAAGAACAATAAATAGAAATCCTTCTTCCTCGGGGTAGCGAGAGGACAGCGGTTGGAAGAGCGCAGGTCTCCAAATGAACTCTCACAACCATGCGTCCTCCACACACCATTCTCTGAGCGCGCACTTATTTGTCTTTTAAGTTGACAAGAAATCCTTGGCCAAACCAAATAGTGTCAGGAAGGGATGGGTACCTTACAAACTTTGCAGCGTTTTTTTTGTCTTTGGGTTGTGATTTTTTTTTTTCCGTAAGTTCATGATTTAGTATCTGTGAACATAGGAGGCTGCTCTCCTCGCAAGTTCCAAGATTGATTTCTTCACGTTCATCCTTGCCAGCCTCATTTGACATGTACAAACACAATCAATGCACTCACGCCACAGGTGATCACTCATTAGAAGGACTCCATCCATCCCAAGCGCCACGCATGTCAATTCCTCATTTCGTTTCCATGCCCGTCAGAAGGCTGTGCTTACCTTTCAGGGGCATCATTTGAATAGACAAGGTTAATACCAACTTAATTTTACTTTAATGGTAATTTAGATGGAACGCTTGGAAGAACACCAGGACCTGGGTTAGTCTGCCTAGGAGATGCAGTAAAAAACCATCTCCCCACAGACCTGTGTGTTTCAAGGGCGGCTGTTCACCCTGTTTTATTTGGTCCCCTCCCTTTTCAGGACGGATAGTAGGAGACCGGCATCCAGGGGGCCTCGGGCGGGAGGAGGGAACGAACATCGGCCACCGAACTGCATTTGTAGGCTGGGGGGCAGGGGGTGTCAAAGCCTGTTGCAAGGAATGTCAATTTTCTTACACGGGACTTTGAATGTCCTGTCTTTGCAGAATATAATTGTGGAAACAGCATGCAATTTTAATTCCTGTTGCCTTGTCACTTGCTTCTTTTCACATTATTCAGGAGAAGCCTTAGCCATGTTGACTGTCAGTCTTCACGGGCTGTACCGGGGGATCCCAGCATGGCGCTGTGGCCCCCAGCACATTCTCTGGACCCGTACCGTAGCATTTCCTGCACTGGGCTCTGCCTGGTCCCCATCAGCTGAGCTGTCGTCATATCTCTTGTAGGCACGTGCCAAGCCCACCAGGCACATACACGCACTCTCTTGATATTAATACTCATTCATAATTTATGTTATCTTGTGGTGAGTGTGCATATTTTTTTCTTTTTTATTACTTGTCTTGTGCCGGTAGGTTCTACTCGTCAACTATGGCACTTGTTTTCAAGGTCTGGGTCCCGGGTCATCACCCGTGGATCCCTTTATTGTTTAAAGAAGTGCCTTTAAGAGGCACATGGGGGGCTCAGTCAGTTAAGCATCTGGGTTCAGCTGGGGTCATGATCTCAGGGTTGTGGGATCGAGCCCTGGGCTCTGGGCTGTATGTGGAGTCTGCTTGGGATTCTGTCTCTCCCTCTGCCCCTCTCCTCCCTGCACTCTCTCTCACTGTCCCTCTTGGTCTCAAATAAATAAATGAATCTTTAAAAAATATAAAAATAAGAAGTGCCTTCAAAATTAACATGCTCACGTAAAGCTTACATTAGCCTGGGGAGATGAGAACTGTAGTCCCTGTGAGGAAAAAGTCAGGGAATGGTGACAGAGTATGACAGCATTTAGTTTACTGATGCATTGTGTTTGTGGTGTGTGTGTGTGCACACGCACGTGTGTATGTTATTTACTCCCCCAACTCCATGTGAGTGAAGATTTCTGTCTTTATTCATTGTTAATTCCTCAACACCCAACAATCTTTGGGCACAGTAGATGCTTGATAAATATTTGTCCAATACATTAGCATATAAATGAAGGAGCAAATGTCACTATGCTTTTACTCAATGGAATCTCAGCCAGGGCTCCAGGACTCCCTTGGTTAATTTTCTCTCCCTTGTCTCTCAGTGGCTATTCTAAACTTTAATCTTTCTGATCAAGCCTTCCCCCCCTCCCCTCCCCCTAGCCAATACCCTGGAAAGCACCTGCACAGAGAAAAGAGTGGACTCCAGGCGGGGGCTGTCTCACCTCCTGGCCTCCACCCATCATGAGAACGTTGGAACTTCCGTTGTATCTTCTCCCCACCTGCTTGAAGGTGGAGGCTTCCAACCACTTTCGTCCTCCCACTCCTCTCCAGCGTCTCTGCGATCTCTTCCGTGAACTACTCCATCTCCCATGCAATTTCATCCATTACCTTTTCTTCCAGTTTTTTTTTTTTCTTTTTCCTCAAATGCTGAGCTTCATGAAGTCATGCTTACTGTCTGACTTCTATTTTTCCTCTTGGTATCTGCCCCTCTCCTCCCTCTCGGACAAGATTCTACTGCTTTTCCCCTCACTCTCTCCACCTGTGTACATTTCATGTACTTCCCCCATCATTTCATCTGGTTCCGATCCTTACTGAGGCTGCTAAGTCAGCCATTGCTAAAACCAAGGGACACTCTCCGATTCTTACGGTGTTTTCTTTGAAGGGTTCAGTTCTCTTGACATTTTCCTGGATCTTAGAACATGTCTTCTTTGGTGGCTGTTCTCTCTCTGCTTCTTTTGGACCATTTTTCTTCTTCCTTTACCTGTCTTTAAAATGAGGGTGCTGGGACATCTAGGGGGCTCAGTTGGTGAAGAAGCATCTGCCTTCGGCTCAGGTCTTGATCCCAGGGATCGAGCCCTGCGTCGGGCTCCCTGCTCAGTGGGAAGCCTGCTTTTCCCTCACCTACTCCCCCTTCTTGTGCTTTCTCTCTCTCTCTGACAAATAAATAAATAAATGAACTTAAACAAATAAATAAAGTGATGGTGCTTCCTGGTTTTTATCCTTGGTTCTCTACTCCCTTTCCTATATGATCCCTTGACGATCTTAATCTATGATTTGATTTACCACATAAATGCTAATGACTCTTAAATCTAGCTCTGATGAGTTCCTTGACTTCTAAATTATGAATCTCTTGTTATGAATTTTTCCAAAATTGAATTCATTATTTTCCCTGGAATCCGTTTATATTCTAAAATTTCATGTCCTTTTTTAATGAGTACTACATCAACACAGTAACCTAAACCAGTTAATTCAGCCATTATTAATTTTTCTCCTCCCTTCTTCATAATCTACATGTAATTGGTTATTAATTCCTCTCGAATTATACTACTACATAATTCTTAGTTTTCTCTCCTTCTCTCCATTTGTCCTCCTGTGGCTTCCATGCAAGCCTTCATCACCTCTGGTCTAGATTTCTGAAAAGGCACCATGAGGGGAGGGGTCCCCAAATTCTCCCCCCCATCCATCCGCCCACCATGTTGCTCCTGTCATTTTATTACTGAGGCAAAGACCATTGTATCATATACTCCTGTTGTAATCTTTTGGTGCCTTTTTATTACCACAGAATAAATATTAAATTTTTTAGCCTGCCTTCTAGAACAAAGACCTAGCATATTCCCATCAGCCTCATCACCTAGGAGTCTAAGCTTTACTTCCTCACCTCACTCCCTGTTGTCTCGGTTACATTCGTCCCAGTCACACTAAAATATTTGAAGACCCTGAATCGTGTCATATCTTCATGCCTTGAAAAGTATTTTTAGTCTAGAAATCTCTTCAGTTCACTCTTTCATCTGATGCTGTTTTTCACTTTTTAAGACTCAATTGTCAACAACTGTTGTCTTTCCCTGACTCCATTCCAAGCATAGTTGATGACTCAGTCCTTTGAGGATCTACTGTGATTTGTGTATCAACTTAAACTTCTTTTACCAAGGACTGTAATTTTTCATCTTTATATTCCCAATGTCTTACAAAGAATTGAACACATAATAACTGATAAGTAAATATTACTTGAATAAATTTAAAATAGTATCAGTCGTGCTTTATCATTTATTTTCATATATGATCGCTCATTAGTAATTACCAACGGTTAGTAATTAGTAGATTAGTCTACTCCTTAACCTGCTCTTTTTTATTACATCAGAAAAATCTTTCTTTTTTTTTTAACTTTAGTTCACTGCAGTAAGAGCAGTTGGGATGAGACATATCCTCTTAACAGATTTGCAAGTATCCAATACTTACAAAGTGTTATTATATATAGGTACAGTGTTGTACCGAAGATCTCCAGAAGTTATTTATCCACATAACTAAAATTTCATACCCATTGATTAGCAAATCCCTGTTTCCACCTCCTCCTAATCCCTGGCAACCACAATTCTATTCTTTGCTCCCATGAGTTTTTTTGAGATATTTCCCGTAAGTGGATTCATGCAGTTCATCCACATTGTTGCATATTACAGAATTTCCCTCTTTTTTGAGATAAGGATTTCAAAGACATATTAACACTGGCATGGTCATTCCAGTACTACTCACAACAGGCAAAAGGTGGAAACAACTTCACGTCCATCGGTGGATAAATGGATTACAAAAAATACCGTGGCACAAACATACAATGGGATATTATTCGGCCTTAAAAAAGAAGGAACTCTTGTAGAGTGAAAATTATGGATTTTAATATATGAAATTATATTTTTAGGCAGAAGATAACTTGCTGTTCCCCGACACAAAATGAGCACTTAGAAATTATGACTAAACCAATGTCGTTGATGTGAATAGAGTCCAAAGAGCAATGCACAGATTCATCTTTTCAATAAAATTCAGAAGAACATAAAAGTAAGAGTCAAAGGGAAAATAGGACCTATCTACTGGTTCGGGCTAAACTCATTGTGTTTGAAACAATGGCTGTGGATATTGTGACAAACACCCTTCAACCCACTTTACCCATCCTTTTGCTTTGGTCCTTTTGGCTTGATTTTTTGTAACATACCCCTGAAAGCTGAGACCCAGAAGGTCTGTGATCGTGCATATTCTTGATATCTGAAATTAAATGGGCGTGAAGCTCTAAAAGAAGAATTCCTAATACCCCATCATTACCTGTATTTTGCAAAACAATAATTCTGCAAATAATCCCCTAAGACTTCCAGGAGAGGGAAAGCGTATTTGAATAAATTACAGGGCACAGTCACAATTCACCGGGCTTATGTTCTATACGCTACTTAAGTAGGAGAGAAACCTTGATACCAAATACATGATTTCTTCTGACATAATGATTATATTATTCTCATATTTTACCTAAAACTTCAGTACTGAAAGAAAAGAGCAAGCAATAATCCACTGTGATGCGTATTGCTAAAGCAGCTAACACACAAATCTGGTGTTCTTTTCTTGATAGGAAAGCAACAGGGACATATTTTGTCCTCTTCCAAATGTCAGGAAGCTGAGGTCATATTCCTACTTCTACTTATTCATTACGTGCCCTTCTGTCACCTCATACACATCACGATGGAGTGAAACCTGTTTCTAATAATGCAAGGTTTCGAGTTGCAGGTGGGGTAGGGAGCAACTATATTTGTTGGAAATACGATCGCGCTATCAACAATATATGCCAACAGCTACATAGCTGTGAGACGTAAGTCAGGTTCATTCCGCCACGGCATAAAATATGTATTTTTTGTGAAGATGGAAAAAGAAAAACCGTAAGAAATTTGGCTTCTTACTTAACTAATCCTAACACCTCAATTTTGAATCACCCTCTTGCCCTCTTGAAATTATTTATTAATAATAAAAAATGTATAACTTAACACTGGCTGGCACACACAATTTTTAGCAGCATTAAAATTTAGCGGTTCAGAGCATATAATTCATAGGGAAAGAATCACGGGTTTGAGTTCTAGTCCACACCTGTGATGGTGGACAATTTAAAATCAGAGCTTAATGTCTAAGCTGAAAAATGCATATAATCAAAATACTATCCTCATAAGTATTTCACGTGGCAGCGAACGTAAAGTGTTTAGTATATTGCAAAACCCGTGGTAAGCGTAACATCATTCTTATCACAGAGATTCAGTTGTTAAGACGATGCCAGCATCCTTCAGAGGCCAAAGTCAGGGCAGAGATGACTCTGAACAGAAGACCACGTTATATACACAGATGGTCCTTTGTTACAACCAACCTTCCATGGCCCAGTGGGGAAGGAGAAGCAACGTTGATGTAGAGAATCTTAGAAAGAGAGCTTCAATAGGATTTCCAAAGCACTCGAATTTGCAAGGGATCAACGTTTAAGAGGCACAACTTGTGGATTTACAGAAATAGTGGAGAGAAATTTAAGAAGGCTCTGCTCTCCTTCTGAGCCCATGGAGACGGGCCCGGAGAGGTATGATGTAATGACCGTCATGGCTTGGAGACTGGTTATGGACACAGAGACTCAAGCTACAGGACAATCTGCTGTCAGGAGATGGGAAAGAGCAAGTAGAAGAGATGCAGAAAGTTCACTTACTTGAAGATGCATCTTTGTATGCAGGTTAGGGAGTTACGTAGATAAATTTAGTTCTTAAGGAACTGGAGGCTAGAGAAGTCCCAGTGCAGGGGAAGGCACGGGCAGATTTAGCAGAGAGCACGGTTTCCCTGCGGCCATTCTCCGTCCCCCAAAGGCAGAAATGCAGCTGATCCGGGGCTCCTTGGAAGACTCGCCAGGTCTCCTGCTTCCACATACGCACATTAGTTGTATTACTGTCTAATAATGTCTGCTTGCTTCCCATCTCACAGGGATAGAGGAAGAATTAATGGTATGAATTTTGTCAAGCACTTCAAGACCCCTGGAGATACACAACATAAATATCTTATGATGGTATACATTATTTCTTCAGCCTGCTTTGTACCTCATACATGGGAGAGAACGATATAGGCATTTATCTAGCAAAAACATTGATGGTGCCTTTAAAATAGAATCCAGTTTCATTGACTCCATTCTTTGGATTTTGAGGAAAGGCAATGTTTTTTTTTAAATGGTTTTTACCTTTTTCATGGCCTCATTAGTGATGGACGCGATATCCATATTCTTATTATGTATTCCCATGTCTAATATATTTGAATCCTTGCAAATAGCCATTACAACCATTCTGTATCAACATTATTTTCTCATTCAAGCACATGTATTCTCTCCCTAGCAGCCTATAGGCTCCCATCTCTTTTAAGAATATACAAGAAAACTATGCGAAATGAAGGGATTGAAAGTTCTGTGAATTACTATCAGTTCTTACTTAAAAACTATTTTTATTTAGTGAAAGACTACATTTTATGCCCACCTGATTAAGCCAATATAATGCCATTAACCTCGGTTAAAGAACGGTGGCAGCAAAGATGAATTAATAAGATGAGCAGACTGCTGACCGGTGGGCCCAGGTCCCTCCTAATGCATACATTCCGTCCTGATTCATTTTGAAGGCGCTTACCCACGGAGAGGACGTGCTTCTGCATATCTGTACTAAGCTATTCTGTTTATGAGGAAGGGAAACTTTCTGTAGCAGTATGCTGTGGATATTTTTCCCCTCAGAGCACCGATGAATTATTTAGTACTTGATTTGTCAAAGAAAAGCTTGGCTACACTATGGGGACAGAGTTATGCTGTAGAAATAGAATATTGTTTAAGAAATTATTGGTGCAAAAAAGGCAACTAAAGTAGAAGGCACAGTTGGTTTTCCAAATATACATACATAGTGCTCACATTTATCATAATTCAAGGGCTTTATGGGAAAAAATTTCCAGCATGTCTTGCCTTTATAAAACTGTCTATGTTCCATGCACATCGCTTGGCTGGCTTCTCCCCAACCCCTTCTCTGTAGCCATCCGTACTGATTTCTTCAGGGGTCTCCTTTTTGTCACTTATATTCAGGATAAGACGGATATTTCTTTTATATCATCTCCCATTTGCTAGCACTTCTTAATCCCATATTGCATGGAATTATCTATATGGGTTCAATAACATTTTTCCTTGGTTTAATGTGTTTTTTTTTAACTTTATTATTATTTTAAAAACTCATTCCTCCTCTCTCTCTTGGCTTTTCAAAACTGATAATTTTCAATTATTCAACCTCCGCGTGTACTCAGATCCCAGTACAGACAGTCCTTGCTTTGCCTGGTTGTGATATGCACAGATTTCCATTATCCCAGTTTAGTTAGACAACACGAGTGCCTACACGGTACATTCCAGCTTCAAGTACCACATACAGTAACCGTGAGTAATTGCAGAAAGTACACGCTTAGCTGCCCCCTCTTCAGCCCACCAATCACGACATCGTGACAAACGAGCATCCATGCTCCTGACCAATCACGTCACTTCTTTCGGAGTCTGATGGTTGGTCCCCACACAGCAGAGGTTCGGTCCGCACACAGACAGCAAAGCATGTAGTTGTGTTTCCTTCTTATCACCCGGCGCTAAAACCAGGTGACATTGCACAAAAACATACCTGAGGCTGGAAATATACCAACAAATAGGGAAGTCCGGCAAAGAAACAAAACATGGTGACACTGGGAGGGAAGTTGGGGTCACGCATTCATGGAGTTGTAGAAGAAATAATGGATTCTAGGAATGTCGACCCCGCTACCCTCGACCCTACATACACGACCAGGGGAACCCAATGAAGGCAAACTCACTGACATCAGTGAGCAAAGTGGTTATGCTAGTGAGGAGGAAGATGTCGCAGAGCCAATGACACTAACGTAAAAGACCTCACATAAAAGGAACCCTCAGCGCTACTTCAGGTCAGGGTAAGAGCAGAAGGTAAAATGGTGAAAGCTGATGAAAACCTAGAGTGGGCTAATTCGATGAGGTGCACAAAAGATGTTCCCTCTTTGCTCCTTACTGCAAGTCGTGCTATGATAACAAGGCAAACACTGCTCCAAGGACTGTATTCTATAAACATTTTGCACCAAGAACTGAAGCACTAACTTTCCATGTTGCTCATGTTTGAAATTGTGATGCACTCAATAACTCTCAGTTTTACTATTTTTACTACAGCACCTCACTGCTGGGCGAGCACTGAAATGTTGAAAATATAGGAAAGTCGTGATTCTGTCAATTCGGTCTCTTGGATCAAGATATTTAAGGTATACTTAATGTATCTTAATATCATGTATACTTATTGGCATGCTGACTGGGACAGATAAGGGGATTCCTGGTGTTGAAGCCGTTTTGGAAATATGTTCTATGTAATTGATGTTCCAACGAATTTGAATCAAGATAGCCATTGTCCAGGTGCCCAAATCATGATCCTAATGGTCAGTACAGTGTTTCTATTATTTTTCAGTTATTTTTAGTTGTAACAAACGAATGTCATTTTATTATGTAGTTTTTTTTTTTTAAGAGTTAGGTATATGATAGATATTCCTAAAGATTCTCCGTGTTTCTTTTTTAAAAGGCATTTTATTTATTTATTTATTCGTCACAAAAAGAAAGAGAGAGCACAAGTAGGGGGAGCAGCCGGCATGGGAAGAAGCAGGCTCCTCACTGAGCAGGGAGCCCAATGCAGACTTCGATCCCAGATCCCTGGGATCATGATCTGAGCCAAAGGCAGATGCTTAACCGACTAAGCCAGACCAAAGAAACCCCCCTTCGATGGTCATTTCTTTTTTTTTTTTTTTTAAGATTTTATTTATTTATTTGACACAGACAGAGAGAGATCACAAGTAGGCAGAGAGGCAGGCAGAGAGAGAGGGGGAAGCAGGCTCCCTGCGGAGCAGAGAGCCCGATGTGGGGCTCGATCCCAGGACCCTGAGTTCATGACCTGAGCCGAAGGCAGAGGCTTAATCCACTGAGCCACCCAGGCCCCCTCAATGGTCATTTCTAATACCAAATAAACTTCCAGTATTCAACAGCAGTGTGTTTCCCTGTTAATATAGCTTGATGTACTGCGGCAATCTTTATGATCATTCGGATCTGTCCAATTTTAATTTGACTTTTCATTTAAGTGAAGTGGAATGAGCATAGTAAAGGAGTGATGGAAATGTGGTGAATTTAATCAGAAGAATTCCTCCTTGAGGAGGATTTACAAGAGTTCCATGATATCTGGTTAGACTCAGCTTGGAGAAATAAAGAAAATATATTTGAAGGGAAAAGCCATTTGAGATAATTATGCTGTTTTCTCTGCCTTTGATGCCAAACCCCTTCTTTGTGAAGCCGAACACAGACTTATGGGGCTTGAGTTCTGGTCCCGCCACTTTGTTACTGAATGGTTTCAGCTAAGGTATTACTTGCTTCTGTTTCCTCATTTTTAAAAAGAGGATACAATAGTATGTGCCCACATGGTCATTTTTTGAAAATTAAATAAGATAAAAAATATAGAGCCCTTAAAACAGCAGCCGGTATGTACTAGGTGTTGAATACAAAGTAGCTGTTATTATTACACTCTTTAAATACACACACAGAAACACACAGCATGTGCACACACACACACTTAGCCCAAATAGCATCATCAGAGTCTGAGCTCATGATGGTTTTTAGGGCCTAAGAGATGAGAAGTGCTACAAGGAAGAAATGTATTTATAGTGACTAGATTATGTTCAGTGTCTGGAGTTAATTATGCAAGCTGTCCCTCAAAAAATAAAAACAAAATTTCCATTCTATCTTTATTTCGCTTTGCCATTTAGTAAAAATCAGCCTTATTATTATTTACTTGAACACTCACTTTCCCTGGTGCAATAATTAATGGCAAAGGAATGTTTACAACTTACCTTTTTTCATCCAAAAGGAAAAAAAACAAAAAAGATGACTAGGATACAGAGAGTAAATACAGATTTATTTCTGACAATAGTAGTTTAGCCAGAAAAGTTATATGCTAAGTTATTCCTTCCCTGCAAAAATTATACAAATATAACTGAATTTATTTGATGCATTGAGGTTAAGCGAATGTGATATAAATATTTATAAAACACAATCGTATTATATACATAATTTATACATATACATATATATATTCCATATATATACACACACATATATATATAGTAGAAAATGTACTGAGGAATAAATTCTGCACACAAATAATGCTGTAAGGTTTAAGCACCTACTTTACCAAAATTAGAAAATGAGAAGACCAGGAAATATCCCCCCCAAAATCAGAGCTGAACAAACCTAAGGTGAGCCTCTAGGATTTTTCCAAGTGTTTCCTTTACAAGAAGGGTTGGAGCATTTCAACTACTAATTATACATATAAATGATCATCCTTCTAATGATCAATAAATACTTAACCCAGATCCAATATTATACTGTTAATATGTTGTATCGTCCAAGGAACTGTATCCCCAGTGTTATCTTAACTTTCCCTCCTCATATTCATCAAGTGTTGATGACCATGACTTGAGGCCTGAAAATATTAGAGCAGAAAGCCTTGGCAGAGGGAAAGCCAGACCGTGCATGCTCAGGGTTATTTATCATGCTGTCACTGAACCCTGGGGAAGTGCCGTTCCAGCTAATTTATTACCATGTTGTTTTCATTTTTACTGGGCGCGGGAAGAACCTACACGGGGGCGGTGATTTCCACCGGAGTACAGGCAGAGGTAGCAATCCTTTGCACATTTTTTATGGCACCTAGTTTTCCCTGACTCTGCTCTCTTTCCTGTAACATTTCACAGCGTTCCTGAAACCCAGCAGACGCCCAGGGCTGCATCTGTGTGCTGAGGACAGAGTAGAAGTGGGGGAGATTGAAATGCAGAAAGGCTGCCCCAGCGCCATACGCAGGTTACTTGCAAAAGTGACTTGTTTGGACCGCCCAGGCCTCATGCAGGTGCGACAGGATTCGCAAAGTCTGTGCACATGGGGACTGTCCACGCAGACGACACAGCAAGGTGGAAAGTGAGTTCCCGGGATGGCCAACTCTTTCTTTCTCCAGCATAAACGCAGAGAAGGATGGAATTGGGGTCATGAAGAGTGATGGGTGGGGAGTCCAGAAGCCTCAGGAAGTGAAAATTTGTTTTCATCATGTGCAAACCTGATACGTGGATTTCCCATCTTTTCTCATCTCACGCAGTCAGAAAGCAGATCCTTCCAAATGTTCATTTAGGGTTTAACTTCCACAAAGAAATTGTAAACCAGGAATCATTTGTCATAAGTTGTGGATATTTCATAATATATATTAGTAAAGCATCAAAGAGAAACACATACTATTTACTCAGCTGCACAAAGAGAGCAATACACAAAAATGTCCTTTGTTCCCAAAGGTTTGGTCCAGCTTCCACCAGTCCTCTCCTGCTTTACACCCCGGACCCCAGTACAGACTGTACCCAAATGAAAGAGCATCTTCATTCTTTGCTCGGGAGGGTGATGCTCTTGTGTGTCCAGCATCCGTGTTCTAAGAATGGAAATCGTAGGAATCATGGGCGTCCTGTGAATACACTTAGAAGCTGCTTATCTGCTCTTCTATTTAGTATCTCCAACAGTGCCTTGAAACATAAGGTGGCCCATCTTCCGGCAGCTCAGGTAACTGAGAACAAAGAAGGGAAATGCCCCCTGCAAGTCAGTGTGTTGGCCACAGTCACTGCCAGAGCCCAGGACTAAGGTTGTGCCTGTGTAGATACTGTAATGGGACATTTGGATCTATGCACGCATTGCTGCAAATACAGTCTCTGTGATAATTCATACCTTGCAACAAGCTCCTTGCCCCCAGATGAAGTCCACACTCCTTGACAAGGGTCCGAAGCCTCTCTTGGACCTTCAGCCCCATCCAGCGTTCCTCCTGATTGCCCTGTAGAACACGGTGGAATCGGACCACTTGTAATTTATTCCGTGTGATACTGTGCCCAAGTGTTGCTTCAGTGCACCTCGCCTCAGAATGCTCCCTGCTGGCCTTTTCTTCCTTCCCCCACTTACTTGCACGTCCTCTAATCATTTTTACCTTATGCCCCCGACTCCCCAGTAATTGTCCCCAGTGCCCTCCGCGAGACTGGATGCTTACCCTCCACTCATCTCCCATAATTGCTGTGGACACAATGTCCTTCTACTTCACACTATTGTTCTAAAATCAGCTGTGAATGTGTCACCTGCTGAGGGCAGAGATAGTGATTCTTTTCTTATGGTTTGAGCACAGAGCCAGGTGTCCAGGCATATATTAAAAATAGTTGATGGAGGGGCGCCTGGGTGGCTTAGTGGGTTAAAGCCTCTGCCTTCGGCCCGGGTCATGATCTCAGGGACCTGGGATCGAGCCCCGCGTCGGGCTCTCTGCTCAGCAGGGAGCCTGCTTCCCCCTCTGTCTCTGCCTGCCTCTCTGCCTGCTTGTGATCTCTCTCCTCTCTGTGTCAAATAAATAAATAAAATCTTAAAAAAAAAAAATAGTTGATGGAAACAAAAAAAGCCCAGACTCTTAAATACAGAGCACAAACTGGTGGTTGCTAAAAGGGAGGTGTGGAGGGGAGGGATGAAATAGATGAAGGGCACTTAATCATGATGAGCACTGAGTAACGTGTAAAATTGTTGAATCTTAGATTGTACGTCTGAAATTAACATCATGCTGTATGTTGATTATACGTGAATAAAAAGTAGTTGATGAAGCTATCCGTAAAGTAATAAACAGTGAATGTTTGTTTGATGTAACTGCTCAGCTGGTTAGAAGGCAGAACACACACAGTCTAGGGGCCAGTGAGGTACATCAACAAAAACAGTAAACTTGGGTGCCTGGCTGGCTTAGTCGATAGAGTGTGTGACTCTTGACCTAGGGGTTGTAAGTTCGAGCCCCATGCTGGGTGTAGACGTTACCTAAAAATAAAATCTTTAGGAAAAAAAAGAAAGTGAGCTAACCCTAGTCATGTATCTTCTCTGTGGGGAATGTATGGAGCCCCTTCTAAGATGTAGGCAAGGTTCTGGCGTTTGAAGAGTCAGTTCCCAGTGTAGATAAATGGAAAGAAAAATTTTAAATAGGAAAAATTCCTTATATTGCATATCCTACTGATGGTTGACAGTAACATTAGCTTAGTAAACCAAGCAATAGCATGAGGCATCAGAAAACAAATATAGTATCCCCCCGAAAATATCAGGATCTAATTTTTTATTACAGTATTGAGAAGTTGCTGTAACTCTCACTACATAAGGAATTCTTATTAATCCTAGCATTCAAGTTTGAGATATCTATAAAATAAAGGCCTTCAGAAGTTATTTCAGCACTTTCTCCAATGTAACCTTTACTCAATACACTCATTGATTAAAGATGTAAAAGAATGGGAGAATAGATACGAGCATATTTCACTGACAATAACTCTCCTATTTAACCATTAAATTAAAAAAAAACTAATTATAGCTAAAATTATCAAAATTTTCCATACACCAGAAAAAAAATAAACCAAGATTCCCCAAGGTTGTTAGTAATCTAATTAATAGAATACTGAAAGTTGTATCTTCTTCACTCCTTATTTTCCTATGATACACTCTCTAACCCAACTTATTGATTTCTATGCCAGGGCACTGGAAAGTTAAAAAATGCACTTGAAATTTCGAATGGATTTAAAAGTAATTCCACATGTTCTTTTTCCTGCCTTCTAAAAATCCTCCAAGTTAAGTTTACTGATTTCTTTCAGTAAGATTTTTTGTTATCTCCTTCCTTTGTGACAAATTTTAGTCAAAATCCTTTTTAAGTGGGTGCGGTCCGGTGACTTCTGTTTTAGTAAGTCCTTCAGGTAAGTCAGAGGCACAGTCAAGTTTTCTAAGTGCTGAGTTATATGAAAGGTGTGGCTCTCAACAGTATGGGGGCATTCCTAAATAGGATTGTGAAGTTAGGGGCTTCTGTTTTTGTGTTGGAATTCCAGAAAAAAAGAAAACTATAAGCCAGGGTCAGTTAACTATCATCATGTTTCAAGAGCAGAGTAATTCTACAGTAGTATTTATGGAGACCTTCCTGTTATACAGACGAGGGGCTTAGGGCTAAAAATAAGGTCTGTACTTTTATTACAAGAGTGAGAGATGTTGCACTCTAACTGAAGGCATAGACTCTAGAGAAAGAAACTATGTTAAAAATCAGGGATTTATTTTTTTTATTAACATATAATGTATTATTTGCTTCAACAGTATAGGTCTATGAATCATCAGTAAAAGGGCTTTAATAAGAAAAGAACGTTAGCCTGAAATCTGGAATGGCCATAGGTCAATGAGTCTGAGAATCTTACACACACACACACACACACACACACAGATTTGCAGGTATAGATACAAACCCACATGTATGTATGAATGCATGCATTTATGTATAGACAGATACATAGATTCCAACCACAAAAACTGATTGCATAAATCATTTTAAAATAGAGGAAAACCAATACAATTTATCCAGAAATGTTAGGAAGTAGGTGTTTAAAAACGAAAAACAGGAAACTTACCACAGGCGTGACTCAAAACCAACAAGAAGTGCTTGCCATATTTAATTCCACTTGCTCTGGTCAGAGGTTAGGTGCTGTCAAAGGGATGGTTTCCCCCACTCCCCAGTTCAGGATAATTTCGGGGTGCAGCCTGGGACAGAGACTTAGAAAACCTAAATTATTTGGAAAAGCTAAATTATTCTACTTAATAAAGTTGATAGAGAACGATCTCTTTTTTTTTCTGAGGTTCCTAAGTGTGCCACAGATGAGCCCACGGTCAACTTCCTGAGGCACTGATTTCATCTACTTCCTGGGTAAGTTGGAGATGCTACTTCTGTCAATCTGTTCTTACCTACAGAGGATCTGTTTTTACTTCCATTGGGAAAAACAGAGCCATGGATTAGATAAGGGAAACCTAGGCCTAGCCCCCAGCAGATACTATTCTTCTAACATTTCCTAATCAAGTATGTTAGCATAGACAGACCGAAAATGGGGACTCTCAGGAAAAAGCAGAGTTTCACCTGGCTAGGGCTATGCTGTCTAATGAGATGACCCATAGCCACCTGTGCCTCTAGCCAGCACGTGAAATGTGACTAACCCAAACTGGGATATGTTATAAGGGTAAAATGCATACCAAATTCCAAAGGCTTAGTACAAATATAATGTAAAGCCTCTTTATCTAATTTTACATTGATTACATGTCGGGATGATTTATGTTGAGTTAAAGAAAATATAGCACCACGTTTAAATTCATTTATTTCATTTGCAGTTTTTTTAATACGGTGTTTGAAATTTTTAAATTATATCTGTGGCTCACAATATATTTCTATTGTATAATGCTGATGTGGGTGATTTCCAGATAGTTGGAAATTAAGCCAAATTACTTTTAAACAGTTTATGATGAAGAAAGAAATCAAAAGAGATATGCAAGACATTTCCAACTGAATGAATATGAAAAGACAATGTATCAAAAATTGTGGAGTGGTAATAAAATAATGCTTCAAAGGAAATGGATAGCTGTAAGTATGTTTACTAGGAAAGAAGAAAGATGTAAAAATGATTATCTGCATTTCTACCTTAAGAAGCAAGAAATGATACCAATTTTAGGAGGAGATGGGAAGCCTTCCCGACCCATTTTTGTGAGGCTTCATGACTGTGAAACAAAGCCTGGCAACGACCATTCAGGCAAAGAAACAAATTTTAGTTTCAGATCAGAAACTCTCATGACAGAGACGCAAACTTCTATTAGGAATAACAGCAAATCGAATCTATAGAAATCAAATCCAATACATAAAAAAAGAATAATATATCATGACCAGAGCGATTAATTCCAAAATGTATGGCTAGTTTAACATTAGATAAATAAATTCATGTAATTCATCATATGAATAGAAAAGAGAAAAATCCTATGAATATTTCAATTGGAGCTGAATAAAGCCCTGGACAAAATTCAACACCCATTAATAATAAAACCTCCCAGCAAACTAGAAAATTAGAGAAGATTCCTTAATATAATGAAGGACGTCTTTGAAAACCTACAGCTAGCTTCATAATAGTGAAGTATTGCAAGTATTTTCCCAAATTTGGTAATAAGAAAGGACATTTACTCTCAGACCTAATTAATGGAGAGAAATATTATATCCATGGATCTGGAGACTCAATATTTAAAAAAAAAAAATCCTTTCTCCCCACATTTCTTGATAGATCCAATGAAACCCTAATAAGAATTTCAGCATGATTTTGGGAGAAATTGACAAGCTAATTCTAAAATTTACATCAAAATGCAAACAACTAAATACCTAATACTAATTACTAAATATAATAAGTAAAACCATTTTAAAAGAATAAAATTGACGCTTTACCTACCTGATTCCAAAACTTATTGCAATGCTACAATAATCATGACAATATGGTAATGCAGTAAGGATAGACAAACAGATCAGTGTAGCTGACCTGCAGACTCAAATGGACACAGAACTAAATGATGGCCATGGCACCGGAAATTCAGTTGGGTGGGGATATCTTTTAACAAATGGTGCTGGAACAACTAGATATTTTTATTTAAGATAAGAACTGTGACAACTACATCACTTCATACACAAATTTAATTCAAGAAAGATCATAAACCTAACCTTAAAAGCTGGAAAAATTAAGTTTCTAGAAGAAAACATAGGAAAATATCTTCACAATATTGAAGTAAATATTTTTTATAGGATGAAATAATTACAAACACGCAAAGCACATAACAGAAAAAAAAATAACAAGATGGACTTTATCAAAATTAAAATTTTCTACTTAACAAAAGAGACTACAGACTAGGAAAAATAGTGTGTGTGTGTGTGTGTGTGTGTGTTTTCCCAGAATTTTCTTACTGTTTGTTTCAACAATAAGAAAACAAGGGACTTGTGGTAGGCAGAATAATGAACCCCCAAATATACCCACATCCTAATTTCCAGAACCCATGAATATGTCCCTTTCCATGGCAAAAGGAATTTACAGATATGATTCAATTAAGTAGATATCCAGGTAAGGGAATTATTCTGTATTATCTGGGTGTGTCTAATCCAATCACAAGGGTTCTCAAAATCAGAGATACTGTCAGTGCTGAGTTTGGAAAGAAAGAAAGATGTGACCACAAGGCATGATTATAGGGATATAACCGGCCCGGCTTTGAAGATGGAGGAAGGGGGCCATGAGTCAAGGAATTCGAGCATCCTCTAGAAACTGGAAACAGCAAATTTAGGGGTTTTCCCCTAAATCCTCCAGGGAGGAATGTAACCTTGCAACACTTCAATTTTAGCCCAGCGAGACCTGTGGCAGACGTTACAAGACAATAAAACTGTGTTGTTGTTGGTGGTGTTGTGTCGTAAGCCAACAGTAAGTTTGTGATACGTTCTTACAGGAGCCATAGAAAACAACTACACAACCCAATTAAAAATGGGAAGAGTTGAACAGACACACATCACTAAAGATAAAAGAATGACCCTTAAGAACCTACAAAGGTGCTGGACTCCTTTACTCTTTAGAAAAAGGCAAACTAACTGCAGAATGAGGTACCCACTAGAACGAGTATTATTACAAGACAAAACATAATACACAACACTGATGCTACAGATCGAATGTTTGTGATCTACCAAAACCCGAATGTTGAAGCCCTAGCCCTCAATCTGACGGTCTTTGGAGGCAAAGCCTGTGGGAAGTAATTAGGTCAGAAGGGTGGATCCCTCAGGAATGGGATTCGTGACCTTTTAAGAACAAACAAGAGAGAGAGAATCTCTCTCGCTCTCTCTCTCTCCCTTTCTCTCTCTCTGACCCAGCAGTTCCGTTTTCAGGTATTTACCCAAAAAGATGCAAACATATCTCCACAAAAAGAATTGAACAAGGATCTTCATAGACACCTTACTCATAATTCCTAAAAACTGGAAACCACGGTGCCAACAATGGTTGGCACAGATAAACACATTGACATATATTCCAAGAAAAAATACTGCCTGACAATAAAATTGGGTAACAAACAAAACAACACAAAGAAATGTACAATCTGCATCCCAGCACAATATACATAACAGCATGAATGAATCTCAAAAGCATCACGTTGAGTAAAAGAAGTCATACTATAGTGTGTATATTTTTATTACATTGACATTGTTATAAATCAGACTAATGACAATTTAAGTGAAATTATGGTCCCAATTTAATGTGATAGAAATCAGAATGTAGTTACCTTGAAGATGGGGAGAATCGATGAGAATGAGACTTTAGGTCACTTTGTAGGGTTATAGTAACAGCAGTCATATCTTGTTTAGCAGGATGGTTTCACTTTTGTATGAGATGGCCAACACTTCTTCAGCTGGACGCTTAAGATCTGCACATTCAATTTTATGTAAATAACACTTCGACGCTCCAGACTTGCACAGGTATCTGCTGCACCCCTCTCCCATCCCTGCCCTGTGGCACCCCCGAAATGGCGAGGTGGAATGCTATGGAACTTACGCTGCTTTCGGCACGCACAGCACAGGAATGGGAGGGTGGGAAAGCCCATTTGAGCATCACTGTCCAACGAGGGAAGGGGTTCATTCTCCAGGCAGACAGAGCTAAGGTCAATTCTGTCAGTGTCCTCAGAA
This sequence comes from Potos flavus, assembly GCA_028534135.1. Taxonomy (NCBI): domain Eukaryota; kingdom Metazoa; phylum Chordata; class Mammalia; order Carnivora; family Procyonidae; genus Potos; species Potos flavus. Next base: position 125,207,525 of record CM052886.1, on the reverse strand, counting down.
GCTTCTCTCGTCGTTAAGGGATTAATGCAAAGACTCACCCATGTGGTGGTGTTTTCTCTGCGAGCTCTTTTATCTCAGTTTCTGTACACCTGTGTCCTTAGAACACATCCCCACATTAACTAACTGTATATAAGGATCTGTCTCCTGCTCTGCTTGGGGAGAAGTCAGATGAAGTTGTCCCTCGCTCTAGTTGTACATTCTTTTTATGCTCTTTTGTACTAGGATATTTTTAATAAAGTAGTTGCCTTTAGAGTATAATATGATGTATAATAATTTTATTAAAATGTATGTATGTCTTTCACATATAAATATAAAATGTAAACAACCATACTCAGAAATCACTAACAGTTTTTTTAAAGGTCAAATTTCACCCAGTATGCTTTGTATTTAGGTTGTTAGAGTAACAGCAGAAATTTTTTTTTATTCAATGACATTCCTTTGATACTGACAAATATCTCATATCACATGATATTGTTCTGGTCCTGATTTGTTACTTCCCTTGAGTACTCCTTTCTTATTAACATACTAAAATCAATGAGACAGTTTATATCATCAGATACCTAAGCTATAGTACCTGTCAGTTTAAAACGCAGGAGTTGTGAAGTTGAGAGCCTTTTTTCATGACTAAACACATTCCACATAATGAATTTACAAAACATATCACAAAGCTTTATAAGCCACATCACACAACTTTACAAAGCACATTCTTTCACAAAAACACATTTAAACAATATACAATTCCTGGAGGTCAGGCTGGTATGATGCCAATTTTGTGAGGCAGCTCAGGGCACTTTCATTCTTGACTCTTTATGAACCTTTATTTCCCTCAAGATGTCACACGCACACACCCTCCATTGAAGGCAACTCTCATTTGGCTGAGAGTAATGTTTCTCACTGTTGTGTACTTGAAAGAAGACAGATTTTGGAGAGAGAGA